>RJWJ010012790.1:0-41191 GCA_004363605.1 Indri indri
AACTCCTTTGTTTACCTGCCTCTATAAATTCTCTGGTTCCCTTCCTTTTCTTTGAGATATTCCTCATGAAACAATGTTCTGTCTATTGCAATAGCCTGAATAAAATCCTCCTCTTAATTGTCTGGTGTATTTTGTCTTTGACACCTGTCTGATTTTAAGTTTTCTTTTTGTTTCTGAATGTTGAAAAGTGCACTTTCTTTTTTTCTAGTTCAGCTATGTATTTAAAAAATTTGAATTTATATAATGTTTTTATATATGCTTTTAGCAGGAGAGAGATCCTCAATAACCCAGACCTGTTATAGGAAACTGATGCCATCTCTATTCTTTTTCCAGTCTTTTGTTGGTGGGTATATTTTGTGCTCAGCTCCTTTAGGACTTTGCCTTTTGATTTACAAAAACCTCTTTCTTCCCTTTAAAATAAAAAAGCTTCAAGCTTTGGCTTTCATAATTTTTGCCTCTGAAGTAGGCATCAGGAACCTTTCTCAGAACTCAAAATCTGAGCACCAACTCTCTTTGCATTTCTATTCCGATTATATCAGTCTTCCCCCCAGCAATGGCTGCCTCTGGATGAATAAAAGGAAGGTTTTGTATGAGGAAATACAAAAGAAAAAGCACCTTTATTTATTTCAAGAAGGTATCTTAATATAGTTTCAATCATTCACACCTATTATCCAGCAGAATATACTCCATGAAGCTGTTGTGCCTGCCTCCCATTCTGTGCACAGAACCACAGAAAAGAGGCTCCCTGTCACATACAATTCATTCACAAGTGGCCACCCCCTCGATTTGACTCTTGCTGCAGGCTGATTCTCCTAACATCCTAACAGTTGGCTGACTTTGCTACTTCCATTAAGCATTTGCTTTGTTCTTTGAATTTGACTTAACTCTGTTCCCTCCAGTGTTCTGTTTTTGTCTTTTCCCTAAAGTTATCTACCTTGAGACAAGTCAAATAACACCCATCTCTGTTTGACACCCCGGCACCCAGGACAATACTACCCAAATGTTCCTACCAAATTTGTCTGTAGAATACAGACAGTCAGAATTAAAAACAGTTTAACAGATCCTTTCCAGGGAGCAGATATAGATTGGCAGGAGGGAAGTAAGACCTGGGAAGATGAGTGTTATCCTCGAGATGGTCTTGGTGGGCTGCCAACAGGAGAGAGAATGACATAGAAAACAAATCAAAGAGGAGAAAAAAAGAAGCTATTACTACAATTTTAGCACCTTTTAAAGAAACTTTAATACCCAAGTAACATATGATCACTGTAGAAAAATTAGAAAGGGAAAAGAAGAAAATGTTCCCTAGAGATAACCAAAGTTAAGATGAAAATTTTATTTTCACGTACCTCATCTTAAATTTTAATTTGCATCAAAGTGTATGTGTGTATACATAATTTATTGGAAGAAACTCTAATATTGGCTATTTGAGTTCTTAATTGTTGCTGTTATTAAAAAATACAGTGATGATAATCCCTGTAGCTAATTTTCAGTATGCATATTTTGATGCTTTAGCTGCAGGCATCTGTATTACTCTCCATAAATATAAGGCAATTATTACACTCATTATGTGTTTAAAGAGAACTATTGGTAACATTTTTTGAGAATTTGCTTGGGACCGGCCAAAGTTCTAAATGCTTTACGTGAATTATTTCAGTTAATCTTTCACATTAATTCCATAAGAAAGGTACTAACATGATCTCTATTTTAGAGATGAGGAAATAGAAACTTTAAAATGTTAAGAAAGTTCTCCAAGGTCATGCAACTATTAAGTGGCAGAACCAAATAGAAACTGTCCCCTGATTCTTGAGGCTGAATTCTTAATCACTGTATTTTACCCCATACACATGTACAAAGTTGCAAGAGCACGTATGTCCATAGTATCATCAGCTCCAGGAATTTTATATGTATATGTACATGTATATAAAATTGGCACTTATCTTTTTTCTTTCTAAAGCCAAATTTTAACTATTCCAACATTTTTCCTAAAAGGAAGGAATGCTGATGATTCATTTAACATTTCATACAGTTTTTTTTTTTTTTTTTACTTTATAACAATCATGTGAAATAAGCAATAAACATAATAAGGGCCAGTTTAAGATCTTGAAAATCACTAAACTGTCAAAGATTTAGTTATTCTTCTTTCCCCCATTCTAGTGTAGCCTTCAGTAAGAAAACATTTCTAAATAGTAAGTTTGGATTTATTTCATAATTATTACATTGATGTTTATCTGTAAAGTAGAATATTTAAATTTTCGTTTCTCTTTTCCATTGGTGTTTTGGAGGATGTGGAGACATACTTTCATTACTGTTGTCTCAGGTACATGGGGAACTTGAGTTTACACATGGGATAACCCTGCATCAGGCACAATGACTGTCATTATTTTAGAGGCAACCAGACACTGGGAAAGATTCTTGCCCTAACCAGACTTGCTTACGTAGCAAGAGGTAGAGTTGGAATCAGATGGAGCTTCCTCCTTTCCACACTCTGCTACTCAAAATGTACATCACAGACTGATGCCAGTCTGCAAATTCTTTGTCACTGGTCATCAATATGATAGGTACAGCAATCAAGAATATTTAGGAACTTTTAAAGCAATCTGATGCTGTCCCACCACCTAAGCACGTGGTCAGCATGTGGGCTCATCTCAACAAAGAGAGCATAGACCAGTTGTCTTCCTCAGTGGGGAGTCACCTGTAGCATAAGCTGTTTCTGGTCATGCATAGTCATTTCATCATTTTAGGTATTGTTCTGTGATGGACTGGGAAAGGGAATAATGTTGTCCCGTAAAATACAGGATGCATTTAAATCTGAATTGCAGACAACATGGATATTAATAATATCTCATAGAACTATGTCTCAAATATTTTATAGGACATATTTATACTAAATATCATTTTTGGTTTATCTGAAATTCAAGTTTAACTGGGTGCCCTGTATTTTTATTTGCTAAATCTGAAAACCCCAGTAGGTGGTGGGTATAGGCTAAGACTATATCCTTGCTAGCTTCCTCTGTTTTACTTATTTGTTCTATCGCCCAGGTAGGTTAAACCCATCAATGCTCTTTTGCTAATCTAGTTGGTTATTTTTCAAATCTAGCTGCTCATGGTGATACTATTTATTTCTTGTTCTTGGCCTTCAGTGACTTTAGAAGTGACTTTAGAAGAGTAGGTGTTTCTGAATAAGATTTCTGTGCTACTTTGAGGATTAATGAGTTAATGCCTAACAGCACTTTAAGGAATGCAAAAGTGCTTTCTCCACAGTTCACTAAACAATAAAATTGACTCTAGTGCACCTTATTGTTATTGTCACGTAAATTGTTTTTGTTTTCCACCATTATTCAAGTCCATCTTGAAAATTCTCTACTTAAAGATTTATGACAAATCACCTACTGTACCTTGTCTAGTAATTTTTGTACAGGCAAAATGAACATGTTCTGCTTGAAAAGGACATCTGAGGCGGTTCAGAAGGGTGAGTGACCTCAATTGCCTCATTTATAAAATTAGGTTTTTGGGCCAGGTGGACTTTGAGGTTCCTGGCACCTGGAATGTTCTGTGATTGAAAAAGTCATTACAAAAAGAAAAGCCAAAGACTGTGTCTGAACGAGGAGGAGCAGATCATTCACTTCCTCGCTGATGGGGAGAAGATGCATAGGCTGATAAGTGCCCATAAACATCAGCTGGTAGTGTGTTTCCCTTTCCCCTCCTCTCTAAATACACCTCCGAGAATAAAGCTCTCCCACTTGACAGACTGCTTCAAGTGTATTAAATGGGGTGGGAAGATACTGGACTGGGAGTCAGGCAGGCTGGATTTGAATCTTGGCTTTGCCACTTCCTAGCCACATGATCTGGGGGCAGTTCCTAAACCATATGACCATAGCTACTTCTGCCCTCTGGGAGGGGCACAATTTCTATCAAGACAAGTAAATCCTGTGGAGGTAAATATCCTGAAGATCTCAATAGGTCTTTTTGGTTATGAAAGGATAGGGTGATCTTTACTATTTTAGATGGAGTGAGGTTGCCTCAAAGAGGCTGTTTTAATTCATTTGGGCTGCTATAACAAAGTACCATAAACTGGGTTGCTTATAAACAACAGAAATTTAATTATGATAGTTCTGGAGGCTGGGAAATCCATGATCTAGTTATGGGCAGATTTGGTATCTGGTGAGGGCCTGTTTCCTGGTTGAGAGATGACTCCTTCTTGCTGTGTCCTCACATGGTGGAAGGGTCTAGCTAGCTATCTGGGGTCTCTTTTATAAGGACACAAATCCTACTCATGAGGGCTCTGCCCTTATAACCAAATCACACCCAAAGGCCTTTACCTCCTAATACTATATCACCTTGGGGTAAGGATTTCAACACATGAATTTTGGGAGGTCATAAACATTTAGGCCATAGCAGAGGCAAGTAATCTGCAAGGTAAAAGATAGGAATGCTAGAATTATTTGTTGGTCCTTAGAGAAAGAGCTTGGTCCCTTGGAAAAAGACACAAGGAAATAGTGTAGAGCAAAATTTACAAGCCACGCAGGGCCCGTGCCAGGAATGTAGCTGGGTGCGGATGCGGGAAGGGTGATGGTGCGCAGAAGGCAAGGCCTGGGCCAAGGGCAGTCCGCTGTGCTCCAGCCAGTCATGGCCATGCTTGGGTGGAGATCCGGCCACTGTCAGTTCTTCCAGTCTTTCAAGAAAAGTCAAAATCTGAAAAAAGCTCATTTTAAAATGCTGGAAACTAGTTAAAATTTTATTTAACTGCTGTGCTGGCTAAACAAAATATGTTTGGGGGCTGTATTTGGCCCGTGAACTGCCATTTTAGAATATTCTGTCCAGAGAGAGAAGTGTCTGAGTGAGGGAGTAAAAAATAATTTCAGTATAGTCAAACCTTTTCTGAGTTGACTTACTTTGTACTTGCCATACAAATCTTAGATTACCTCAAATTTTCAATAAAAATGTGATAGACACAATAGCTTGAATTTGCGATATTTAAGGGAATGAAGGAGGAAGGGTGTTGCCTAGATGGGCAAAGTAGTACAAAAGGGGACAGTAATCGCAGAGGTGAGATGAGATTGAACATGGGGAGTTCAGCAGAAGCCAGAAATTAGAAGAGATGAAGGAGAAAAACAGAGTCTCCCAAGAACACTGAGAGAAACATAAGCCCCTCTCCACAATAAGAATGTTGGTGGGATGTCCTGGGCTTTCGGAGTTCACGAATTGAGGTTGAGCATTTCTAGTTTAATATAAAAAGAGAGGGTGACACCAGAAAGCTGAAGAACTTAGAGATATCCAATGGCAGAGACATCATTTATAACAGGAATAAAATGATATAAAATCCCTCAAAGAGCAATGTCATACACAAGTAATATTTGCTGTTGGAATGTCCTGATGGTGTGGTAGACTGGACACAAAAGGAAACAGAGTGTGCTTCTGAGAGGGGCTGGGGCAGGTGGGAAGAGCCTTGTGACACTCCTTTCCCCAAGGCTGGCTGCCTGAGGAGAGAGAAAGGGGAGAGGTGGGAAGGCCTGACCCGCTGTGGCGGGGAAGCCTGCGGAGCCATCCTGGGATTGCATGTCCACAAAAGTGCAAAGAAATTAGGTAAAACTGGAATGATCAGGAGAGAGGCTCGAAGAATTTGAGAAGGAGAAACGGCAAGGAGATAGGCAGCCAGATGAAAACTCAGGATCCCCATGGTTTTAAGGCAAACCACTGTCTCTCTGGTGGACATGTGTGCATGTGGAGCTAAAGTTTGTATTCATGACGTGCTGCAGAAGTGAGGCATGTAGTATATGAATACGATGAGAATTTCTTCCCTTTGGACACATTTCAGGTATTACGCAACATTGAAGGCAGCATGCTCCTCTTTGCTCTTTTGTGAAGTGCACGGGGCATGACATCATTAGCACGTGCAAACTAAGAAAGGTTTTCCTTTCTCATGTGGCATGCATTTCAGCCTCATCAAGCCAGAAAGTATTTTCATGGCTAACAACTTCAGAGAAATCAGCATTCTTATTGCCTGTAAGAGGGTCAGGGTTCTGGACAGGTTATGGAAGTGCTATGTTGCTCAGCACTACATTTACGCAGAGGGAGATAGAGATGCCTTTCCTGAGTTTTCCATGACAGTGTCTCATTGCCAGAGAGGAGACTATTGTCTGCATCATCTCGGCTGGTCATCATAATAATTAGCATGTATTGAATAGCAGCAGTGTGCTCTGCAGCATGCAAGGAAGCTGGAAGCGTGCCCTGCTTTGTCAGTGGCCATTTAACTGGGTGAGACACCAGGAGGAAAAAGGGATTGGAACCACAGCAAAGCTAGTACTAAGTGCTAACGTTTATGGAGCGCTGCACGAGCACTTTACATGAGTTCGCTAGTTTTTTCTTTCCGAAGTCTCAAAGAGATGGATGATTGTTATCACCATCCTGCAGTTGAAGAAAGCAGGCTTACAGAGATCAAGTAAAATGTCTGAGACTGCATGGTCAGTGGCAGAGCTAAGACTTAAATGCAGGGTTGTCTGATCCAAAGTCCAGGTACTTAAGTCCCTGGCCATGCTTCGGGGCTACTAGTGACCTATAAATGGCTAGAATTATTGTATTCAAGTCTCTGTGGTAGTACAGATGAAAAAACTCATAAAGGCCCAGCTTTGAAGACAGAGGCTTTTAAATTATCAATAGGCCATCACAATTGACCACATAATGCTGGGGCTGGGCCATCACCAAACACCTGTAGGGACACTTTTTCATAATGCCTTTCAGAAACACACAAAATTTTAGGGTTCACCTCCTAAACTGCTTGAACACCTGGATTTGGATTTCAGGATGAGAACTGGGGTGATCAGGAGCAAGATTATATTTCACTCCAATCTTCTGTGCTCCCAACACAACTTGCATTGACCACCCATACCCCTGAATCTCTGCAGCCCATGTAATGAGCTTGACTGAGCACACCATGCTAGGGAAAAAGACAGAGAACCTAAAACATGGGCATTTGGGGATCTACAGAGCAACCTTGTTATCTGGTGCGGGCGACCATTGAATTTCCTCTTCAATATCTTCATTAACAAATGGTCTATCACCTCTTGTTTTCTTTTCGATTACTGTTATTAAATTTTATTGTTACCAAAGTAGTCCATGCATTCAGTTAAAACAAAAATAAAAAATACAAACGTGGTTTTAATGAAAAATAGTTGGTCCCCTGCCCCATAGCTCTAACACTCCCCCAAAGAACTGATTTTACCTTTTGTAATAGTTTCTTCTGGTAGTCACCTTTATTTTTGTAAGCATGCTGATATTGTATATTCTGTAATTTCTCCATTTTAGACTCTTGACTTTCTATTCTTATAGAGGAGAGTTTAGTTTTCTTACATACCCTATTCCTCCTCCCAACTCCATCTTCTTAATGGGTTATAGTTTAAAAATAATGAATATTTAAATGTTGACTCTATACATTAAATTTTTTTCAAACATACCACCAGATTTGACACTATTCTATTCTACTGAGTCCTTCTGCCCTCCCCACACACATTTCCTTTTCCCTGGAGATTCCTCTTCTAGAGGTCTCCACCCTTCTGCTCCTGTATGGGCTGCCTGCGCCCCAGGCCTGCTACGCAGCTGTCATCCTTGGACTTCCTTCTGTTCAGCTCCTGACTCTTAAGTCTTCTTTTTACTTCCTTGTCAGCATTCTCCTCTTGCTTGGCTGTAGAACATCCTGTATTCATTTAGTAGTATCTTGTAAAGAAGAGCCTATAGGCTGTCTTTCAGCTTTAACCAAAACACCTCTACTGACAGGGAACTAACAGTTACAGTGACATTCTGGCTACTCCATCTAAATGCTAAAATATTTTTCATTCATTCCTAATACCAAAACATTCTTAATCATCTTTTACTGAGATATTTGGCCCCATGTGTTCCCAAATTTTCTGGTCTCTATTGTCAATTTTCTATGTAGTATTTAAACTAAAAGGCATCAGTTCCTATTCAGCATGCTGTAGCAAGATTGATACGTTCCTTGGCCCTTGGTGTCCTTAAAGTTCTATACTGTCAGGCTTTGCATTCAGTCTTTGAATGACTTTGTTCTGCCCTATATTCCTGTCATGTTCATCTTATGTACTTGTCCTCTTCTCCTAGGCTAAAAACTCCTCTTAGTTTCTGCCTCACACCTTTGAACCAAACAGGATTTGTGACCTACTTCTCTTTGGAGATGATGTTTGACCCCTTCTTTGACATTTCTACTTCTGCTTCAATTTGTTTCAAGCTCCTACCAATTCTTCCCTGCCCTTAGCCAGGACCAATAGTGAAATACATTAAGCTTCCTTCCCCAAATAACTGTGAGCTTATTTTTCCTATCAGAAATTCCTGAGAAAGAAATCAGAAAGCTAAGTCCTATGGATTCTCAGGAAAACTTATTCAGACTATGGGAAAAGTATGTAATAGTTCATATGGTTTTTGAGGTACCAGAGCCCTGCCCAAAGAAATATTACCCATTTAGTATCCACAGTGCCCCAAACTCTAAACAGCCTTTTACCAGATAGTGGTTCTCAACCTTGGGAGAGACTTTTTTTTTTCCTTTTTTTTTTTTTTTGAGACAGAGTCTCGCTCTGTTGCCCAGGCTAGAGTGCCATGGCATCAGGCTAGCTCACAGCAACCTCAAACTCCCGGGCTCAAGCAATCCTTCTGCCTTAGCCTCCTGAGTAGCTGGGACCACAGGCATGTGTCACCATGCCCAGCTAATTATTTCTATATATTTTTAGTTGTCCAGCTAATTTCTTTATATTTTAAGTAGAGATGGCGTCTCACTCTTGCTCAGGCTGGTCTCCAACTCCTGACATCGAGTGATCCTCCCGCCTCGGCCTCCCAGAGTGCTAGGATTACAGGCGTGAGCCACTGCGCCTGGCCCCTGGCAGAGATTTTGAAACTCCTGGGAAAATTTTAAGCAATGCCAATGCTCAGCTCCACACCCCGAGATTTAGATTTAATGAGTCATAATGAATCCTCAGTATTTTTAGAAAGATTTCTAGGTGATTCTAATGCACAGTCAAAGCTGTGAATGACTACACTAGGATAAGAGTAAGACTTACAATGTGAATCACTCTTGTAGAAAAACACACTCCCAGTGATGCTAAAGTTGAGTGATGTGTCTTCAGACGGAGGACAATTGGACAGGTGGAGGAAAATGGAACAGAAAGTAGCACTGAGAAAAAACTTTGCCAAGGATGAGTCTTAGCCTCTACCTAGAAAATAAACATGTTTTCTTAACAATCATAACTTGTATGGCCTCTGCCTACCAGCTTGTTAGGGCTTTAGTTAGGGAGCCAAGGAAGACGAGAATGAGTTGAGATTGGGATAGGGGTAAACACACACTTAGGGATACTCCTTGGGGAAAAGAGGGCCTGTCCAGGAGCTTGAAGTTAACATCCAGAGTGTGACAAACTTGTGTAAAATTGGGACTTGTTTTGTTAACTGAAACATTCAATGTGCAGGTGATAAACTGTGTTCATGATGTGGCAGCAGGAACGTTAATGTATAATTCCAGGGAACAGGACATTTTTGAAGCAGGATCCTAGTATCGATTGGGAAGACGGGGCAGAGTTCTTCCCTTGCCCTGCCCTGGACCCTGTGGATGGCAAGGGCTAAATGGATCCCTAGGGCTCCAGCCAGTGGGCTGGTTCAGGGACAGTGCCGTTCCCAGCACAGAAGTGGAGTGCAGATGATGTAGAACATCCTCATTGTTACACCATCTAGGCAAACCTAGAAGAGGAGGGGAGAACTGTCATTTAGGATATAGGATGGTCTTGGGGAAATGAATGATAGGATTAGAGATGGCAACAAAAACCCAGGTAATATTCTTACAAGCATCCCCTTATTTTTAAATTTTTCTTGTATGTGGAATGGTTATTTTTTTCCACAGTTTAAAGCTATACTAGTTCTAATGGGTAAGTTATTTCTGCTTTATGCCTCAGTATCCTCAGAATAAAGTAATGACAATGCCAGGTAATCTCTAAAGCACCTTTTCAATGTAGCATTCTAAGAGTCTGTGTATTAGCAAAACATAATGACACAAGCATGGAAAACATTACAGTCACCATCAGTCCTGACTGTTCACAGGTTTCTCTCATTCAGCTATAATTCATTATTAGCCATTTTTAGAGCTTCTTGCCAGCCCTTTATAAAACCACATAATGCAATAAAAATACACATAATATAAATTTTGTAGGAGAAGTATCAAGGACTTTGGCTTTCTAATTCAGGAGAGAAAGCTAAGTGACCAAAAGACTAACGAATCATATTTAATTGCAAACAAGACAAATTCTAAGTAGCAAAGGTGATCCCACCCTCTTCTGGACAAGAGCCACAGAGGAGCTGGGAAGCAGGTTAGGCAACAAAGAGGAAAGAAGCCAATTTTAGAGGAAAGGTTTTTGACTGTGAAGGTGTGGGGGCATTAGCTGAAAATAAGGAAGATACTAAGTACAGGCTGTTCTTTGGCATACAGAAATTAGACAATAAAGGGACCAGATCTGTATTCTTTCCCCAATGCCTTTGAAGATCATAAAGTCTGAGTAGCAGCTAATAATCTTAGAAGGATAGGGCAAAGTACAAATCACACTTTTCTTCTTCAACTTTTGTACCGGTGGAATCAGGTTAAAGAAAACAATGAAAACAAAAGGAGTTACAAGAGGTGGTGAGTCTGAGAGAGATGAGGAGACCACGGGGTTGTGAGAGCCTTAAGTCCCAGACTATGTGATATTAACATACCCAACACCTCACAAGGACTCAGCCCATCGCACAGTAGACACTCTATGAATGAATAAATTACTGAATGAGTGATTAATCCCATGCAGTCTGTCTTGGGGAGGGAGCAGTGGAGAGAAAGATTGGCTGTAATGGTATCATGGGTGATACAGAGTTAGATTTTAACTCCACATCTCTTAACTGTAGAGTTAGGGTGAATGAGCTGGATTTGAGAATATGTGCTGGAAGGACTATTTCCATCCTAGCCAGATTTGTGTGTTACCATCCACTGATCAGCAGTATAGAGTGGGAGGCAAAGGTGGAAAGAAGTAAAGGAAAGCTTGTGGCTTTATGATTGTGACGGTTCTTCATCCCCTAGTCATTGGCATTCATTGGCTAATTTCCCAAAGCAATCTGTCAAGCAAATTAGACTTCAGGAGAAATTCAATAATGCTAAATATTCCATAGTAGCTCAACAGAATATTTGTCTTAAACTTGAGCCAAATGGCCTTCAGAAATTTAGATTCTCCTTCCAAACGGACCCAAATAGTTGTAACACTTCCCATAATAAGTGAGTTCCTGGGTTTGGCCTAGGAAACTCTTCTATTATATTCATGGCATAGACATGTGATGCTGTGCTGTTTCCTCCTTTGTGTGTTTATTTCCATTCCTACCTTTGGTATTTGGGGAAATAAGCCTAGACTAGGACCCCAAAGTCTTGCTGTTTATTAGCTGTGTGTCCTTAGGTAAATGTCTAAGTTTTCTGATTTGCTAAACATTGATAACACCTTATGGATTATTGTGGGAATTAAAATATTTTAAAACTCTGCAAAGTCATCCCGTAGCAATTAGAACACAATCCTAACAAGTGGCCTAAAAGACCCTTTTGTTGTAGCCCCTCCCTTTCTCTTCCATCTCATCTTTTATTTCTCGCCCTTTGCGTATTCAGTTCGTGTTACACAGGCTTTCTTTCTATTACTCAAATATCAACACCTCTCCCACATTAGGAGTGGAGTGATCTTCCCCCTGACATTC
Source organism: Indri indri (assembly GCA_004363605.1). Lineage (NCBI taxonomy): Eukaryota > Metazoa > Chordata > Mammalia > Primates > Indriidae > Indri > Indri indri. The sequence goes on from RJWJ010012790.1 coordinate 11,746, forward strand.
CCTACTTGCTCTTTGCCATCTAGGTCTCAGCCCATGGGACATATCTTACTCAAAGAAGTTTTCTCTATCCACCCCATCAAATGTTTCACACCTGCACCCTTCATTCCTTCTACTGACCGGTCATAGCCTATCGCATTATTCTGTCTTATTTCATTGATAGTAATTATCACTATTTGAATGTATTTTACTGATTTGTTTGCTTACTTGTTCATTACTTGTCACCCTCCAACTAATAATATAGACACCAATAGAGCAGGGCCCTTATATCACTTGTACCTGGAATAATGTCTGGCAGGTATATAGTAGATGGCTAATAAATATTTAAATTGAAACAGTGAATTCAATAGATATTTAAATTAAAATATTTGAATGAAATGAATTTATAAACTGTGAAGTGCTATATTCCTGTAAAGTGGCATTTGCTTCCATTGAGAGGGTGCTATAGGAGATAGAACAGAAGGTAAGGCGTAAAGAATGTTGGATTTGAATTTTACATTTACTGCTTTTTAGGTGTCTTTAGTTGGATAAGTCACTCCTTTGCTTCTCTGCACACTGATTTCCTCATCTGTAAAATGAGAAATGGTATTATCTCACAGATTGTTCTGAGATTGAGATTTAATATAGAAAAAATCACTGTGTACATTATAAATTGTTAATGTAAGTTTTTAATCATTCTCCTGAATATGATCCTAAGCTCAAGGAATGAGGAGATTACTGCCTTATTTATTTCAAAAGAGCAACAGTTTTGTGTGGCATTGGTGCAAAATTGTGGAGGGAGTTTATTTGACCCAAACTCTTTCCCAAATCATCAAACTTTTGTGGTCCATGACTTCGTTTGCATAAGTATATCTGCATGTCCTCATTAGAGCCATTGGCAAGAATCTCCAAGAAGGAATTTAGCATTTTGCCCTCAAGAAAGCAGTTCATTCTTTCCAAAGCAGCCACCTCACTTTTTATGTTGCAGAAGATAAGTAGCAAAGGCATTAACGTTGCTTAAAGAAATTAGACTGAGCAGTCGGATTTACATCAATTTAAAAATGAAGCAGGATAAGCCGTTTCAAATAAAGTACATTATATTTTACTTAGCAAGCATTCTTTGCCTCTTCTACGTCTGTGTAATGACAACAACTGCTCTGACGCTTTCACAAAGAAGGCTGTCTGAAAAGGAAGAAGAAAGACGATGAGTGTGCGTGCCCATACTTGATTTGAGTGTGCATGATGTGATTCTCTGCTGAGGTCCAGACATTCTTCAGAGGCTACAAAAATCCAATTCAAACTTTCAGCTCCACCTGATGACACTAGGGGAAACTTAGGGCTTTGATTGACTCACAACCCTCCAGCACTTAAAAGCAGAACGTCTGATTTGGGTAGTGAGTCTGCCATTTATGACCCATGTGGGACCTTGGGCTGACCGTTTTACATTCTCTTAGCCTTTAATCCTTTTGCTGCAAAATGGAAATAAAATTGACATCTACCCGATGGATAGGGATGGGAGGGATTAAATAAGACCCTGCGTGGGGAAAACACTTTGTAAAGGGCAAAGTGCTATATAAATGTCCCACATTTTAAGTCCTGTGCTCCTTTGTCCCTGAGTCTTATGCCACAAGGAATTATTACTCTGCTTCTCTAGTCAGATGGATTTGCAACACTTGAGGTCATAAGTGCTCACGGGGAAGGTAAATACATGGCACAGGGGTAGCTTTTCTCATTCCTAAGCCCACAGCCAGCATTACTAATCAATCACAATACTCTTTCCTACCAAGTCTGGACCCAATCTCAAAATCCCCACCATAACTTTCCAGTAGCTACCATCAATTTTCAGAGTTGGCATGGGAGAGAAAGCTGTTTGGCCATCCCCATTAAGTCTCTAAGACCTGTAATCAAAGGGTCCCACACTCTCTTCTCCCTTGTCCAGACCGAGGAGGCACAGAATGCAACACAGTGCGTAGAGGTGAGGTCAGGCAGTTGGCAGAGCCACTTTGCAGTCAACATGCATACACACAGAGCAGAGCTGGCTCAAGCATTCACTTGTTATGTCTGAGTTAATTTCATAGTGGAAAAAAGCAAGTGTTCAGGGAAATATTGGCAACAGTACAATTTATGATAAATCAAATTGCCTGAAGAGATGTGTAAAAGGGTTTTGGAGAGAACAAAGGCTCTGGGACTGAGCAGTGAATGTCAAGTTAGCTTGTAACTGGTGTGTGTGTGTGCATCGTGTAACTGGATCAATCCCTTAATTGCTCTATGTTTTTCTATCAAACAGGATAATTAGAAGACATTTTGATTCTCAGTTGAATCGATTCTTTCCTTAGGCTTTGAGAAGTGTGTCTTATAGAGAGCTCAGATGTTAACATTGAAATCCTTTCTTTCCTATTTCCTGAAGGAAGGGTTTAGTTTGATTTTGTGGGTATGTCACAGGTCTTTCCTTGGCAGTTTAGACATCGAATAGCACTCCTAAATGAACACAAGTTGACTTGCACATCTCCAGCATTCCCACTTGCAAATAGAAAACTATTTCTTTTATTCAGTCCCAGTGTGAGTTTGCCAGACATGAGGCAACCCACTCTATTATTTTATCAATGACAAGCAATCTCACATTTCATGGAAAACTGCACTTGCCCATTACCCAAGCTGTATGAAGGGAACAGCTCTTTGCTTTGGGTCATCAGGGATATGACAAAAGAAAGACTTACATACGAACATTTTCTTAAAAATAATAATAAGAAAATGTGTTTTATATGCAGATATAACCCAAATCTTACATCTACACCAGCCTAATTTTCCAAGAGGCAATTTATAATTTTCATGTTAGTAAATATTTCTTTTAGTCTTAGAAATTAAAAAGCTTGTAATAAAGAATGCTAAGAACAAAAATGGCAAACATTTTAATTGTTCTGAGCCTTGAGATTGTTGCTTCTATTTGCTTTAAGGGTCTGGCATTAGGGTTCAACTTGAGAAATATATCTTAAGAAAAATGGATCTTTATTTTGGACAAGGGAGATTATAGCTGCTTTTATTACCGGCTGACCTTTTATGAGCCATCTTTTATTTCAGTGTTGAGTAGTTAACAATGCCCTTGTAGTTTAGAAAGCACTTTTTAAAAATTTTATGTATCTCATTTGATTCTCACATGATAGTTTTAGCAATATAAACAGCAATTTTCAAATGAAATATGGAGACTCAGATGGGTGAAGACACTTGACAAAGACCACATAGCTAGAAAGTGCAACAAGAATAAGATTGAACCCAGATAACTGTATTTCTAGAATGGTGTTCTTTACTGCCACACATCCTGCGACTTAAAACAAGGACTATGTTTTCTGTGAATCCTAAGCTAGAATAGAGAAATTTTTAGCTAATAGAAATGCCCGGGGCCAGAGAGTAGGCCAACATAGAATCAACATGAGAAATCTGAGAACTAAACATTAGAGAAAACAAACCCAAAGCAGTCAAAGATGCCAAGTTTGAGATCTGAAGATAACATTAAAACAAAAGCAGTCGTGAATAAATAAGATGACACCCTGAGCAATTGATTTGCATATTGGTTGTTATTTACAATGTCCCTTAGAAACTAGAAGTTTTGTGATGCCTGAGTTACCAGGTTGGTATAACAGGCTAGAAGCAAAGAGGACAATTTATAGTCTTCCCATGCTGGTGGGGAGACAGTAGCTGAAACCTTTCCAGGCTGGACTTCTACTGGTTTTCTGGCTTTGCAGCAATAGGATGGATGACATTTATAAGAAGCTAAACAGATCCAGGGGTGCCATCAAGGCAGAATGACAGGGATGACACATTTAATTTGTTGTTTCCAAAAATGCAGTATGTCATAACACTTACATTCTACTTGACATAGAAATGGAAATTGGCCATGTAGGACTGGACATGTTTAAGAATGAAGGGATCATATGTACCAGTGGTAGAAGACAGAGCCAAGTAGTAAAGGGAAGTCACTGCCAAACACAAAACATAAGGAGTGACAGATTCACAGTTGACTCATGGAGAGAGCCAGCTCAGGAGAATGTGCTGCGGATCTGGGTCCAAGATTGAGTCTGTCGATCATAATAGTGATTACTGTAATTTACTGTATATTTACTATATGTTAAGCATATATACAGTGACATAAATATTTTTTCACTAATCCTTAAAAATAGTATGAACTGGTTATTTTTGTGGACACTTTTACCAATAAGAAAACTGTAATTCAGACAGATTCGGTGACGTATTCAGGGTTAGACAGCTAGTAGGAAACAAGCCAGGATTGAGCTAGGCACCTGGTTCCAAAGCCTTTGCACTTAGCCAGCATACTAAACTTTCTTCTCATTACAAATAGTAGTTAGACAATAAGTTGATTATGCTGAACCACATTTAATAACTTTGTTCTAAGTCTTTTTCTTTCATGTCAACAATATACAGTGGACTTTTGAAGTGTGTGCGTATTTTTAAATGTTTATCTTTATACATCACTCTACTGGTTTTTAGCACCATTGGCTACAATTGTAAACCTCCTTTCCTTTCCTCTTGAGCTTTAAGGACCTCCATTTAGCAGCTATGAACTTCCTGGGTACCAGTGACTAGCTAGCTTGTATAACCTTAGGAGATTTCATTAATCTCATAGTGTCCACTGAACGTTATGGGTATAGGTGGTTTGATGTCTCAAGCACAGCCCAGAGTAAGCTTTCACAGAGATTTATGTAGGCCATTGTCTGTATTATAACATCTTTAATATTCCTTTCCAATGCCTTCTACTCTCTCCACCATAAAAATCTACATCTCATGATAAGCAGCTGAGGACACAGAAAAAAAAGAAAGAGTAAACCTGCAAATGCAATCTTAACGGACAGCTGGTTTGAAGACGGCTGTCTCTGGGGGTCTCATTTTGATCTATGCATCTTCTTGTGGATGTTGGGCATCACACCCTGGAAAAAAAAATCCTGGATGAATATGCCTAATTTCTCCACATTGGAGCCAAAAATATATCACTTCATTAATGTCCAGCAAACCCCAGCATTACAAACACGCTAAGGTACTTCTAACTATACGCCCTAACTGGGGAATGTAATATATTCTAAGACCAAGGGAATTTGGACATCATTAACAATGCAGAGTTTTACATTGAAGAACAGAAGGAAGGGAAACATAGGTAAACCTGCCCAAATCCCCTCAGTTCAGTTTCTGATATAGCTCACTTCAATTCTTTTTGATTAACTCCAACCTCCCTCATTGGAAATATACTTGCAGTTTAAATGTTGTTAGAGTTTTGTTGTCAGTGTTTTAGTATTAGTCAGCGTTTTGGGTTTTAAGGAAGAGAAACTGAATCTGTCTGATTTCAGCACAGAAGTAATTCATTAAAAAAAATATTGGAGAATTACCAGGAAGGTTGGAGAAGCAGACCCAGAATGGAAGGAAGAACTAGTTTGGTTAGGATGCCACTGCCATGATGGCCACAGATAAAACGGGACACCATCTTCAGTGTGGTCACTGGATTCTGGATGTAGCCTCTGGCCATCCTGCCACTGCTGCCAATGAAATGTATACTTCCAAGGCCCCACTTCCTTGTATTATGGGCTCTTGATTCAAATCCTGTGTGGGTGGAACATGATTGGCCAGCCTAGATCATGTGTTCATACTCTAGCTGCAAAGGAGGCTGGGAAAATTACTATATGGCTTTGTTGGCATATATAGGGGAAGGCTGGCTCTGATTCCCTTCAAAATTCGTAAGATAGGAAATTCCCCCAATCATGGGGTTGGAGGTGTTAATAAGCTAGCTGGCCAAAAATATGACATTTTTTGTTAATGCCACCTCTAAGATTTCCAAATGATATCACCTTTTCCAAACTCTGACATAGCTTCGTGTTTTAAAGACCATTACTTTTTTCGTTTAATTTTTTTCAGGTCTTTTAAAAAAGTTTCTGAAGTTCAAAATTATTCTTATACCATTCATAATCTACTCAGAGACTTATAACCCAATAAGCTTTATTTTAGTTTGTGGGTCAAAAGGATTCATATATATCTAGTTTAATCAGGCATAAAAGTTCATGTTTGCTAAAAAGGAGGGGAAAAAACCAAACAGATAAAATTGACAGGATACTAAGAACTTGCCAAATCTCTACTACATAGATATTCCTTTATTTTGAATTGTAGTTGTCTTGAAATAAATGGTACAAATATAAAAAATTTAAGAGAAATTCCAGAAAAAATTGCTTAAAATAGCAGGCACTTCATGCTCTTAAACAACCCTCAAAAGAATCATTCACAATATGCTACTCTTTGTTCAATCCCATGAAATCTGTTTAGAATCAAGTTGATGATTAAAGCCCTTCAAGAGAGACCCCTGTGTATAACTACCTACAGTTGAGATGGAAATCTGTTTCTCCTGTGGAGTTAAAATAAATTGTGTGTGTGTGTGTGTGTGTGTGTGTGTGTGTGTGTAGAAGTAATTTTTTTTCAGCAGAGTCATGGTCATCATGTTTATTTGTTGGTCATCCAATATTTCTCATATATAAGATCAATAAATGTTTGAATTAGGATCTAGATGGTGAAATTCACTGGTCAAAATTTACAGTTAAGGTAGTGGATTGAACACCCTCATCTAACTCCACTCTTTTCCCAAACCCAACTTAAAATAAAAAGACAGCAAAGAAAAAACAATTAAAGTTTAAACTTAGACAAACAGAACTGGAAAGGTGGCAACCATAGATAAATATGAAGAATCTGGAAAATGCAAGGATGAGTTTCTGGCTTAGAAAGGCAGAAAAAGTGGACATTTAAATCAATAGAGGAGGGATAAGTGGACAGAAAGCTGGTCTATTTGCACTACAAAACTAAGGCGCTTCAAGAATGAGAGATATTAGAAAATTTTGAAGACAGAGGTACAAATTTGAGTTAAAAAAGATTGGTTGAATGTCTCTAGGAAGAACATTTAGAACTACAAATATACTTACCCTCAGTAGAAGACTGGAGATTTTCCTTCGATGTTGAAATATACAGGCTCTGAGCTCAGGGACACCAAGCATAACAAGGGGCAAGTGTATGGAGGCTATACTTAAATTAAGAGTATTAAGAGAAAGTGAGCAGAGTGACTGTGAACATCCTTTCCTCCCCAGATGATGGGTAGGTGGTTTCTATATGTGGAAAATATTTAGGAATCAGTATATCATGGTCACTATGCTGCCAGTAGAACTAAAGCAGAGCTCTGGTGGACCACAGCTGTACTTGGTATTGGTAGGTCATGGTGAAATGGAAAGTATGGGGCTTCTGGTATGGATGTCAATATTCTAAAAATTGCTATGGCCATACCATTGAATACATGTTGAGTGGCAACCCTGCCTATGCCTCCAGACAGAAAAAAATGAAAATTCCTGTGAGCTAATGGACTGGCCTATAGAAAAGACCACAGATACTGACATTTGGGGTTCCCAACAAAATGGCAAGATCCAGAAAGATCCATTATAGTGAAGCCCACCAGGCAATAAGCTCCTCCCATGCTCGTCATTTCCAATCTGTACTTTAGATTCTTATTATTATATGAAACACCAGGGCTATTTGGGAATTAAATTAAAGCCTCTATTTATCTTTAAATAACTTATAGAAAAAGGGATCTCAGAGGAAAGAGAAACAGTTTTAAAAAATGAAAGGAGACATTTAAATAGCTGACTTCATATTCTGAGATATTTACTCATTTAAAAAGTATTTATGAAGCATGGTAAAAATATACCCTTCTAGGTACTAGAGTTATAATATTTGATGAAATAGATAAGGCTCATTTTCTTGAGGAGCTTACCTAATGTATGCTATACTATATTACACTATACAATAGACAATATACTAGAATCCTATTACATAGTAATAAGAACAATGAAGAAAACACAAGAAGGGAAAGAAACAGGGATTGGGCAAATGGCAGTGTGGAGGGCTATTTTATACAGTGTATCAGGAAAGGCTGGAGTTACCAGCATATAAATGGTATGTAAAGCTATGGAAATAAATAGGACCACATAAGGAGAGAATGTAGATAGAGGAGAGAAGAGATCTGAGTGCTGAGTCCCAGGTTCAGCATTTCAAGGTGGAAAGAAACAGCAAAGGAGATGGAAGAGAGATTTCACCCAGAAAAAGAAAAGGAGGATCTAAAAAAGCAATACAGAGAGCATAAGAAATGATTTTTGTGAATTAAAAAGTGAAAGCACAAATAAAAAAATTCGATGGAGGTTTGGGAGATAAAGTTGAGGAAGTCTCTCACAGAGGAGAGCAAAAAGCAGTATAAAACATGGAGGAAAGATCAGAAATTTAGAAAATCACATCAGTGGTTTTATTGTCTAAATGATAGGAGTTTCAGAAAAAGAGAACATAAACAGGAGAAGAGGAAATTAATAAAGTGATTATACAATGAAATTTCCCAGAAGTGAAGGATGTAAGTTTGCAGATTGCAGGGGTCTGCTGACTTCCCAGGGCAATGAATACGTGTGGTGGAGGAGGATCTCCTTGGAGTCTCAGGAATCAGATTGGCATTAGTTATCTCAGTAACAGACTGGGAATTCAAAGAAAATAGAGCAATGCCTTTAAGATTCTGAGGGAACCTAAAATGTGTATACAGCTAAACAACCCATCAAGTGTGAGGAGAAGAATAAAGATATCTCTAGATACGTTAGACCTCAAAAATACAATCTTCCCCATGACACTACTGGAAAATTTGTTCCAGCAAAATGGGAACTTAACTGTGAAAGTGGAAGATGCTAGATTCAGGAAACAGGGAGCCACATTTAGGAGAATCAAAGGAAAATTTCAAAATCATAGTAAAGTGTGATCCCAGAATAACAAATTCGAGCAAGTCTAGAGAGCAAAAAGTCAAGATTAGAGTGAGGACAAAGGGCTCCACAGTTTTTATTTAAGGAAGGAAAAATGTTTGATAGATTACCTGATAAGCTTGAACAGATAGAGATCTACAATTTTTCAGAGTTGGGGGATAAATTAATAATAGACTACATAAAAATAAGCAAATGAAAGTATGAAAATAAAATAAATAAGGAAAAGATTAAATTATACAAGAAAATGTAATCTAGATCAACATATGACTCCACTATGAATATTTACTTAGCTAAAAATATAAATACCAATATTGATTGTACTGGACCCAGTTTGTTTGACCTAGATTTTCTTGGCCTCATCTGCTCTTCATCCCCCACTCCCCGTGCCTTGGGGCTTTGCTCAGTAGAGAGTACTGGCCACAAAGCTGTCACCTTGTCTTAGCCCCTCCTGGGGTGAGAGGCGGGCATCAGCATGCCTCCATCACAGCCCCCATAAAAGGATCCCTGAAGGTCCAGGTTTAGGTCCAAAGAGGCTTTCTGTCCTGTGGCTGGCTGGAGGGCTGGGTAACACAGCCTATATGTTTGGAGTAGTTAAGGCCCCATGAGGCAAACTTTGATGACTCATGAAAAGTGGGAGATGGGAAGGAGCTAACAAAATCTTTACTTTTCCTCCTTTGGAACAGACATTTCTGAGGTCAGGTGGTTCCAATCTTCCATTCTGGAGGTTTCCTATATTGTCAAGTGATTGGCTAAGTTCCTTGTCAGGCTCAGAAATGCACCATTGCTTATATTTGCTTCCCTTCTTTTCCCTCTACCTCCTCGTTCTTGTGTATTGGGATGTACCCCAATAAAGCATTAGCATGTAAACTTAGCCTTAGGCACAGTTTATAACTGTGTACAACTCTTGACAGTACATGTCTCCCATTGAAACAATCCTATTAGCATTAATATTTCTGTAAAGCACACTTTATGCACAAGGCATCATAATTTTCAGTGGACTTGAACATGGGCATCATTCATTTATATATAATTCTGTATGCAAGTGTTCTGCACACCTTACAGGTAAATTAAACCTTTACATATAAGAAAACCTTTACATATAAGTATTTTTGCATACATAATATACATCATGTATATGTGGGTATATGTATATACATAGAGAGAGCGAGAGAGAAAGAGTGAGAGAAAGCTAGCAAGAAACAAAAACATGTCTGACTGATATAGATTTCTAAAGGCTCAAGATTTTTTATTTATGTCCTTATGGAAGATAAAGAGTGTTGGCAACAGGAATTAATTACAGAATTTTTTCAGTACTGTTTTGTCATTTCTGAAATAAGCTTTATGCCAGAGTATTGTTTATTGTTTTGATGCCCTCTACTAATGTCACAAATCTAAAGGAGTCTGTTCTCTTTCTCATCATGCATGTCTGATTATAGGTATTACATATAGTGCAAAGTATGCTAGACTCAAAATACTATGTAACTCTGGAAGAGACCTTTAGCATTTCTATTTCTCCCTTTGCTTATCAACTAGAGATGCTAATTCGTAACTCTCTGGGTTGTTATGAGGCTTGAATGAGTCCATGATAGTGCTTTGTACATCTCCAGCAAGATCTAATACAGCCAGAGACAATACTATTAATTTTCATGATGGTAAGTCATTTTGATCTATTCGTGACCAGTAATTGCATTTTGTAGGCTAGGTATTACCCCAAATCAGCCTTGAAAATAGCCTCTTGGATACTTCCCTCTCTTTGTTGTTCTGGGCACTAGAGAATGTGTAAGCAAGTGGTGAAACAGTCTTATTTAGAAACATAAAATTCCAAAACAGTAAAATCCTAAGAAACCATTGTATCTTTTGGATTGTGCTAAATATCTTTGGGTCTAGAATGATGGGCAGATGATTTTGAGGGTTCCTACTGCCAAAAATTAGGTGGCAAGTTCCTAGTCATTACAATGTGGGTCCACAGTCTTTTTAAAAATATGGTCATGATTTTTTTCATTCATTCTCTTACATGAAATAATATTCTGGGCCAACAGGCTCATGATTCTTTGGCTTCCATTTTCATATGGCCCCACCCTTTGGTACAGGAGGGGTTATATGTTTCTATACCATAAATGGAATAATGACACTGATTCAAATCATAAGAAGCTGGAAGCTGAATCTCACACAACTTTTCAAGATTATTCCAGGATTATGTATAACTTTAATTTGGAATGACTTGAGTGAGTAAAATTAATTTAGTTTCCAATTAATAAAAAATAAAGTTTAAACTGAAATCACAGAAAAGTATTTTTTTACATTATAGCTACAAAATTATACTATCAAAATGCTAAATACACATTATATCTGTCATGAAAAATAGGAGTGTCGTGGATCAAATACCTGGATCCGAATTATGACTCTGCAAATTCCTAGCTATGTGACTGTGGACTCAGTTTCCTAACCAGTAATAGTGCTGGCTGCAGGCTAATAGTCTATAGTAATAGTACCTCGCTGACAAAACCGCTGTGAGGATTAAGTGGATTAATACATGTAAAGCACTAAGAACATTACCATAGTAAGTGTTAGCTATAATATTTATCATTGTTACCACCATCATCCTTCTGCTCCTTTTTAGGAAGGGAAATCTTTTTAAATCCTCACAATACATACTAATCATCTTATTGAACATTTGATCAGCTTTTGTCTCTACAAATTGAAGGTTGAGTTTCAACCAAATAATTTTTTATTTAACTAGGAAGCCTGTGCAGGCACAGTAACGCAGCTACTGATCTCTGTTTCACTATGTTCCAGCACATTGAGAAAGCAAAGTATGTTTAAAAACTCCAAAGTGATACACTAACTTGTCTTCAACTTTAAAAATTTTGTTAAAAGGACTCGGACAAGGAATAGGACCTAGCAAGTGAAAACTGGAGTACCAGGCAGGCTACGAGGTAAAAATCTAAACAGATTCCTAGTCCTGTAGTCAAGCCAATATTGAGACTCACGCAGAGAGTAGGGGCTCATTCTCAGGGCTCTGGATTTTGGGTCAGTTCATGAGGTGCTGGGAGGTTGGGTACTCTACAAGAAGTCTGATAGGTCATGAAACAGCTCTCCACTTTCTCTCCAGACCTGCTTGCTCTGAGCTATGTCAGAGAAGTTGTCAGCATTATATTAGATGATAACTCTATCCAACGCTGCCAGATTTTAGTGGGAGAAATATAACAAACACAGACTTTCAGTTAAATGTTAAAGCCAATATTAAGCCAAGTCCAATGCTGTGAGTAAATAGAACACCATCACTAGGATGACCAACTCATTCCCATTTGCTCAAGACTTTCCCAATTTTAGCACATCAATTCCATGCCTGGGAATCCTCTCAGTCCCCGCAAATGAATATGTTTGGTCACAATAACCATCACAGGATAAATACCTGAATACCAGAAAATTTGTAATACTATACAAATTTTAGTTGTTAAAATTTTCAGGAGTCAAAATTTAAAAGTTTGACTTAGTAAACGAATAATAGTTTGTCAGCACTAGCAACTTCTAGGTTGCACATATGGTCACTAACCTGCACATGTGGGATGGGAACAGATGTTTACCTTCAACTGTGGTCAGAGCAGGAACAAGGTATTTTTGGCTAACACCGCCAAGATAGGTAACTGCTCAAGGTGGCATTACAATCAAGATGTTCAGCTTTCTATATTTTCTTATAGTGATGGCTGAAGTAAAGACTTACTTCTTCAATTCCTGGGCTTGATAATTTAGTCAATGATGATGGTGCAATTTCATTGAGGCAATCCCACAAACCAAATATTTCTCTATCTATTTAACTATTTGAAAATTTTAATTATATTTAATGTATAAAATTAACAGCTTTCATAATCAACATTAATTATTGCAGCATTTTACTCTGAATTCATAAATATATATTTGTACCTTAACTGAAAGAATCTCAAAAACTAATGCATACAAGATTTTAATCCTACCTACATCTAAAATGCTTATCCATATTTGAAAGTGAATATGATAACAATAATAACACACTCAAGTGACATGACCTGTTTATATTATTGATGTTGATACATTATTTAGATATGACAGTAACTTACAATCTCATAATCATTGATCACACACAATTTCAAGGATGCCGAGAATGACACGACAGTTAGGCATTTAGTTTTTTAACCTTTTAAAGGCTGAGGCTGAAGCCAAAGCTGAAGAACAGATATTGGCTAAATTCTGAGACCCAAAATCACATGTTGGTGCAGCCCATTTGGAAACCACTGAACATGAGCTAAGAAGGCTTTTGAAGCCAAATCCCTATGAGCTTCCAAAAGTGCTGTCCATTCTTCATTGCTTTTAGTGCTGCTTCTCCCATTGACTAGCCCACTCACTCACTCATATCATACCTGAGGTCATTAAGTAGGGGATCCCCAAAGACTAGGGTAATGACCCAAGGACCCGCTGAGTTTAAATTCAGAAGGCTAAATTGAATATAGGATTACACAAGCATGCTAAGAGCAGGGCACATGTAATTGTCTGTACGTGCTAAACATGTGTGATGGTTAATTTCATGTGTCAACTTGGCTGATTTATGTGATACCCAGATAGCTGGTAAAACATTATTTCTGGGTGTGTCTGTGAGAGTGTTTCTGGAAGAGATTAGCGTTTAAATCAGGAGACTGAGTAAAGGTCAGCCCCACCAGTGTGGACAGGCAATCCATCGAGGTCCTGTATAGAACTAAAAAGCAGAGAAAGGGCAAATTTGCTTTCTCTTTTGGAGCTAGAATATCCATCTTCTCCTGCCCAGAGATCCACGTTCTTGATGTAACTCTGAGACTTACAGTACTGGCACTGCCTCCCTCCACCCCAGAACTTTGGTATCAGATTGTGTTAGACCACTGTGGCTTTCCTGGGTTCTCAGTCCTACACATGACATATCATGGGACTTCTCAGCCTCCATAAGTGCATGAGCCAATTCCCATAATAATTACCTTCTCACATATCTATATCTGAATCTGTATATCCTATTGGTTCTGTTTCTCTTGAGAACCTTAGCTAATACGACATGTTAGCAGACACTTGAAAATACCAGAGTTCTCTGATCAATACAACAATTTTAGATTATTTGTAAAACTCATTCACCTATTGCTGGCCTTAACAAGAAATTAAACCCTGCTTACTTTTTCCTAGCTGTCTTCTTCTACCCCTCACAACTAGATTTAATGATAGTTTCCAGCTATGTTCTCACAGAAAACAGGATGTGTGTTAATATCTCCACCACTCACTCTTCTCCTACACTCACCCATATCAAACTCGATTTTTCCCTCTCTTTTTTTAATCATGGTAAAATACACATAACAGAAAATTTACCATTTTAACCATTTTTAAGTGTATGGTTAAGTGGTATTAAGTACAATTATATTGTGATTGTGTGTAATCATCACCACCATTCATCTCCAGAACTTTTTCATCTTCCCCAGCTGAAACTTTGTACCCATTAAACAATATCTCTCCATTCTTCCTTCCCCCAAGCCTCTGGCAACCATCATTCTACTTTCTGTCTCTACGAATTGGACTACTCTAGGTGCTTCATATAAGTGGACTCATACATTATTTGTCCTTTTGTGATTGACTTATTTCACTTAGCATAATGTCCTCAAGGTTCATCCATGTTGTATCATATGTCAGAATTTCCTTCATTTTTAAGGCTGAATAGTATTCCATTGCATGTATTCCATTGCATGTATAGATTACTACCTAATGCATATTGATTATTCATTCATCTACTAATAGACATTTGGATTACCTCCACCTTTTGGCAATTGTGAATAGTGCTGCTATGAACATGAGTGTACAAATATCTATTCAATTTCCTGCTTTCATTTCTTTTGGGCATATACTCACAAAGGGAGTTGCTGGATCATATGGTCTCTAACTGACTTTAGATGAAACTTGGAATTATCGGTTTTCTCAAACCTAGTATGTAGATGCTCAGACATGATTTCTGAGCCCCTGCTTTTCTATGTCTCTTTTATGGAAAAATCTGCTATTCCTGGGAACAATCCAGGGTTGTCCTTAAATATCCCAATTTCAACTTCTTTACCTTCTCTGTGACCCTGCCCCCCACCCACATTGATTCCATCCACAGGACCAGGATTCTTTCAAGAACTAAATTTTTAGTCACTTTAGTTTTTGAAAACCTTCCTTAAGTTTCCCCTCTAAGAGTGGAGCCCCACCACTGTGGTTTGAATGTATTTACCTCTTCAAAATTCATATATTGGAAATGGCTTAATACCAAGGTGATGGTTTTAAGTGATGGGGTCCTTTGGTAAACAATTAAGTCATGTGGGCTCTGTCCACATAAATGGATTAGGGTTTTTATAAAAGAGGTTGAAGGGAGCACCCTACTGCCTTTTGCTCTTCCGTCCCTTCCGCCATATGAAGACACACAGCATTCATCTACTCCAGAGGACATGGCAATAAGGTGTCACCTTGAATGAAAAGAGCAAACCCTTGTCAAACACCACATCTGCTGATACTTTGATCTTGAACTTTCCAGCCTCTAGAACTGGGAGAGATACATTTTTGTTATTTATAATTTACCCAGTCTAAGGTATTTCATGACAGCAACAGGAATGGACTGAAACACCCACCCTGACTAACGTGGACTGGTTCTCTTTACTGATCCTCCAGGTGAATTAAGCAGGAATGATGAACCTAAGGACCTATACCTGTGTGTAGGGTTTTGGGGACTGTGTTGAACTGGGTGATATGTTTACCTAAGTTGGCAAATGCAAATTGCAATCAAGAAAAGAATCCAGAACTCAGAGTAAGAGCAGCAGAAATAGCTATCAGGATTGAGACATCAGGCAAAACCAGGTGGAAGAAATTATTCAGGCTATCAGAAGCCAAGACAATCAGAAGCAGGTGAGTCAGTAGAGCGAATAATGAGTTGAAACAAACAGTTGGAAGATGTAATGAAATAAATTTTTTATGGGGTTGTTTTCTTTGCATGCTGACCCCAAGGCTCAGACAAGGTTATGCATTTGAGGGCTGGACCTTGCTTGGAAGCTTAACAATGTGAATGTAGAGAACTCCAGAATGACAATTGTTCCTTGCTCAATCCCAAACTTCAACTACTGACTGACACTACTGTTTCCTTAGTCAAAATGTGGACTGGAGCTCAATGACAAGAAAGCAGTGTCTGCTTCAGGCTTGGTTACAGGTGGAAATAAGCCTGCCCTAAGCATTAGTAATCAGGGGCTTGGACCCAATCTGGTTTAAATTTATGCTACCTCTGTAGTTTGAACACTTCCAAGCCAAGAATTAGATGAAAATAGTCCAGACTCATAATGTCCCAGGGCACTTTGCAGAAACAAATGCAAAACCTCCACCTAGGCCACTCAGGATTCCCAGGTAATGTTCAGTGAGATAATGACTGAGATATTCTAGAAATTGAAAAAGGCATTTCAGATTCAAAAAAACAATGGTGTTTTTCATTATGTTGTTAAATGGTTCATATAAAATTTCCACAAATAATTCTTTAAATATAATCGGAAGGGAAAAATCACAACAGACTAATTTACATCCCCCTGCAAAATACAATGGTTATATTATCCATTTTTTTTAGTTACTGACAAATTAAAATAAATTCCTTGCTCAATTAAAGTTTTAATTAGTTCATATCAGGTAACAATAACATCTGTTAGTTCTGCTATCTTCTTCATACATATGTATGTATAAAATTAATTGTACTTTGAATTATTTCTTTAAATTTTTATTTCAAATATTAAAGGGGTACAAGTGTTTTTATTACATGGATGAATTGTATAATGCTGAAGTCAGGATTTTAGTGTGCCCATCACCAAAATAGTGTACATCGTACCCAGTATGTAAGTTTTTATCCCTTACCCCATCCTACTCTTGCCCCTTCTTAGTTTCAAATGTCCCTTATACCACTTTATGACCATGTGTACCCATCCTTTAGCTCCCACTTATTAGTGACAGCATGTGGTGTTTGTTGTTCCATTCCTGAGATACTTCGCTTAGGATAATGGTCTCCAATTCCATTCAAGTTACTGCAAAAGACCATTATTTCATTCCTTTTTATGGCTGAATAGTACTCCATGGTATATATGTATATGTATGTGTGTGTGTATACACACACACACACACACACACACAACATTTTCTTAATCGTCATCAATTGATGGGCACTTTGGTAGATTCCACCTTTGCAATTGTAAATTGTGTTGTGATAAACATTCAAGTGCAGGTGTTTTTTGATATAATGACTTATTTTCCTTTGGGTAGATACTAGTAATGAGATTGCTGGATTGAATGGTAGGTCTACTTTTAGTTCTTTGAGGAATCTCCATACTGTTTTCCATAGATGTACTATTATAATTTACAGTTCCACAAACAATGTATAAGCATTCCTTCTTGCCCACATCCATGTCAACATCCATTGTTTTTGGTATTTTAATAATGGCCATTCTGATAGGTATAAGGTGGTATCTCGTTGTGGTTTTAATTTACATTTCCCTGATGATTAGTGATGTTGGCCATTTTTTCATAAGTTTGTTGGCCATTTGTCTATCTTCTTTTGAAAAAACTCTGTTCATGCCTTTTCCCACTTTTTAATGGGCTTGTTTGTTTTTTCTTGCTGATCTGATTGAATTCTTTATAGATTCTGGATATTAGTCCTTTGTCAGATGCACAGTTTGCAAATATTTTCTCCCATTCTGTAAGTTGTCTATTTACTCTGTTGATTATTTCCCTTGCTGTACAGAAACTTTTTAACTTAATTAAGTCCCATTTATTTATTTTTGTTGTTGCTGTATTTGCCTTTGGGGTCTTAGTCATAAATTCTTTGCTTAGGCCTATGTGTAGAAGAGTTTTTCCTATGTTTTCTTCCAAACTTTTTATGATTTCAGGTCTTACATTTAAATCTTTAATCCATCTTGAATTAATTTTTGTATATCACAAGAGATAGGGATCCTCTTCTGTTTTTCTACATGTGAATATCCAATTTTCCCAGCACCATTTATGGAATAGGGCATCCTTTCCCCAGTGTACGTTTTTGTCTGCTTTGTAAAAAATCAGTTGGTCATAGCTATATGGTTTTATTTCTGGGTTCTCTATTCTATTCCATTGGTCTGTGTCTCTACCTTTATATATCAGTACCATACTGTTTTGGTTACTATAACCTTGTAGTATAATTTGAAGTTGGGTAAAGTGAGGGCTCCCGCTTTGTTTTTTGCTTAAGATTGCCTTGGCTATTCAGGTTCTTTTGTGGTTCCATATAAAGTTTAGGATTATCTTTTATACATCTGTGAAAAATGATGTTAGTATTTTGATGGGTATTTTATTGACTATGTAAATCACTTTGGGCAGTATGGACATCTTAATAATGGTGATTCTTCTAATCCATGAGCATGGGATGTTTTTCCATTTGTTTGTGTCATCTATGATTTCTTTCATCAGTGTTTTGCAGTTCTTCTTGCAGAGATCTTTTATCTCCTTGGTTAAGTATATTCCTAGTTATTTTATTTTCTATGCAGCTATCACAAATGGTATTGAGTTCCTGATTTGACACTCAGCTTGACTGTTATTAGTATATAGAAATGCTACTAATTTGTATACATTGATTTTGTAACCTGAGAATTTGCTGAATTTATTTATCAATCCTAGGAGTCTTTTGGTGGAGTATTTAGGGTTTTCTAGGTATACGATCATATTGTAGGCAAACAGGGATAGTTTGACCTCCTCTTCCCTGATTTGGATGCCTTTTAGTTCTTTCTCTTGCCTGATTGCTTTGGCTAGGACTTCTATTTCTATGTTGAATAAAAGTGGTGAGAGTAGCCATACTTGCCTTACTCCAGTTTTTAGAGAGAATGCTTTCAACTTTTCCCCATTCAGTATGATGTTCATGGTGGGTTTGTCATGTATGCTGTTTATTATTTTGAAGCATGTTCCTTTTATGCCAAGTTTGTTGAGAGTTTTTATCATGAAGGGGTGCTGGATTTTATTGAATGATTTTTCTGTATCTATTGAGATAATAATATGTTTTTTGTTTTTAATTCCATTTATGTGGTGAACCACATTTATTGATTAACTTATTTTGAATCATCCCTGCACCCCTGTGATGAACCCCACTTGATCATGGTGAATTATCTTTTTGATGTGCTATTGAATTTGCTTTGCTAGTATTTTGCTGAGGATTTTTACATCTATGTTCATAAAGGATATTGGTCTGTAGTTTCCTGTTTTTGTTGTGTCCTTTCCTGGCTTGGATATCAAGGTACTACTGGCTTTGCAGGATGAGTTAGGGGGTATTCCCTCCTTCTCAATGCTATAAAATATTTTCAGTGGAATAGGTCACAGTTTTTTGTTTGTTTGTTTGTTTGTTTTTTATTTGTTTTTTAGGCTGGTAGAATTCAGTTGTGAATCAGTACAGTCCAGGACTTTTTTGGTTGAGAGATTTTTTATTACTGTTTCAATCTCACTACTTATTATTGCTCTGTTTAGTATTTCTATTTCTTCCTGATTCAGGCTTGGGTGGTCGTGCATTTCCAAAAATGTATCCATTTCCTTAAGTTTTCTAGAATGTGTCTATAGAGGCTTTCATAGTAGGCATGAATGATATTTTCTATTTTCATGATAGCAGTTTTAGTGTCTCCTTTTTCATTTCTAATTGAGCTTATTTGAGTCCTTTCTCTTCTATTTCTGGTTAATCTACATAGTGGTCTATTGAGTCTATCTTTTCAAAAAAACCAACTTTTTGTTTTATTGATCCTTTTTGTTGCATTTTAGGTCTCCATTTTGTTTAGTTCTGCTCTAAACTTTGTTATCTCTGTTCTCCTGCTAGCTTTATATTTGCTTTGTTCTTCTTTTGTACTTTGAATTAGTTTTCATGCTGTAAACTTTTGGAAAAAGGAAAGGCAGCAATTATGAAGGAAAAGGAATGTCTGAGTGGGATTTGTACTGTTACTTCATGTGTAAGGCCCTGAATACTCTGTAACTAGAATTTGGAACTGTAGTCTTGGGCCTCGGGGAACCTTCCAAGGTGTAGTCCCTGTCAGGTATCCTCAATTATATCACTCTGGTATCCCTTATTACCTCAATGCTGCCTCTTCGTTTACATTCTTCAGATTAATTCTTCAGTTGGACTTTCTATATAAACTTTTATATTAGTTTTAGATGTTCTTTTTCATATAACTTTGGAATCTATGATTCAGTATCTCCCGCCTCAGCTCAAAACACTAACTTCTAGGTGTTTATCAAGGAGGAGAATTAAAATTATGAAAAAGAAATGACAAAATTAATAAAAGACTGATTACTACTTTCTTATTACATCCTTAAAACTAGTTAACGTATTTGCAGAATCACAGTTGTGATTATCATGATCAATGGCAGCTAAAATGGCAAAATGAATTCATAATGTTATTACTGTAGCTATAGAGGAACAAAATAGAACACTCCACTGTTTGAGAAACAGGACCCAATTCAATTGTGGCTTCTCATTTACTGAAGTTTTACTCAGAAAGGAGAGGGAATGCCCACCCAAGCAAGAAGAGTCTATATAATGGGGAGGGAAATGGCTATACCACACCAGATGTTTACTAATTATTTTCAAATGAAATTGACTAGACTGAGTTTTAAACAAAGATAATTTGGGAGGGTTAAATAAGGCTCATTCTTAACTTGACTTCATAAGTAGGGGTAATAAATCCATCTAAAGGGCTCATCAGTGCCTCTGATTCGGTCCTCCCTCCAGTTCTTAAGCCTCAGACCATGTTCCTTCCTTTTGCCACAGGAATCATATTCAGTGTCTCTACAGCTGGGTGCTGGTCAGCTCAGGAATTCTCCAAGCCCCACTTTCATATCTCCTCTTCTTCTGTCCCTATGTAGAACTGTTCCTCATCTTAGCTTACTCTCCTTGGCTTTCTTGGTTTGCATCTGGTATAAAATGACTTAGTACTTCCATCTCCACACTTGATTGGCAGTCACATCAGATGATGCCTTCAGGAATCTCAGAACTTACTTAAGTCTGAAGACACCTTTAATAAAAGGTTTAGGCAAAACCCAACAATTTTGACAGAATGTACCTCTACTCTTCCTGGAATAGCAGCTAATTCCAGAAAAGCATAGACCCTCTTCTTTAAGGAGAAACTAATTCTGGAGAAGCTAATTCCAAAATGTACAGACCCTCTTCCTTACATAGGAACAATCAGTAAAAGCAAAGAATCTGGGCAAAATAAAAGGTGCAAATCAAAGGAAATGGACCACACAGAAGAATAAGAGTTGCTCTCCACCTAAAACGGATGGACTGGAAGAAGCAGACATATTAAGAAATGATTTTATTCGTATTGTCAACACAATTCAAAAGGGTATTCTATCTCCAAAGATAAAACAAACAGCCCTAAAGAGGGAACTCTCTGATATCAAGTAGAATTTTTATGGAAGTATAACAATAATTTCTAAGTTAAAAACTATGACAGAAATGGTAATATGAAATGAACGGTTTTATTGCTTCTCAGCCATTTGGCTAAGATCAAGTGCAAACCGGATACTTTTGAACAATGCATTTCTGAAATGTTAAGTAAATACAAGAATGTTTCTTCTTGAGCTCAGACAAAGATCGGCATGACATAGAATTTAAAGGATGTAGTATTCTCTTCACAACTCTGTTGGCATTTTTTCAAAATGTTAATATCCTTGATACATAAAACATTCATGACAAATAATGAGAAAAAAACAAAATTGAAAAGGTGTAACCAAAGACCAGCTTACAGATGCTGTAGTTTCTGAAATATTGGACAGAATAGGAGTTTTTTGCAAAAAAATTTACTTGTGTTGGGGAGTGAGGGGGTGAATCCAGGGTGGTAGAAGTGAGGAACTGGGCAGATTGAAACAGGGGAGGAGAAAGAGCCAATGTAAGGGTGTATAATTGAGTTAGCCACCACCATGGACAAGTGAGGCTCAGTCCCACTGGGATGTATTCAAGAGTGCAGAGAATGCTCTGAATGGCCCACTTAGGGATTGTTGGGGAGAAGAATCTACTCATTGTCTTTCAAATCCCTCTGGTTGACAGTTGTTGTAGGGCCACTAACTCCCCAGCCCTTCTGAGCTGTTTGCCAAGTAGAATCCTACTGACATCCCACTCTACAGTGTTGGAGAAGCCCTGGGAGCTGGAGCATAGAAGACATTGAGTACCAAGTGGGTCTGGAACTGCCCTGGCTGGAACTGGTGAGGCTGAGAGGTGCCTGGTACAATAAAAGATGAAATTATATGAGAAAAATACACCTGAAAATTGTTCATCCTTATTGATACAAAGGAATGCAAATCACAACACTAAAAATCTTTTCTTCCAATAAATTAAAAGTTATTTTTAAATGATAATTCTTAATGGTTAAAGATGTAATAAGAGGCTGGTCCAAGTACAGTAGTGTTTACAACTAATTGATCACAACCTGTTACAGATTTCTTTGTTCCTTCTCCACTCCCACTGCTTTACTTGACTAGCCTTTAAAAAATAAAATAAAAAAGATGAAGTGAGAGAGGAAGAGTTTTACCCCCACTGCTAATAGAAACACATTTATTAACTTCCTGGAACCAAATTAACATTATAAATTGTTATGAGCTAAATTGTGTCCCCTCCAAATTCATATGTTGACATCCTAACCCCCACTACCTCAGAATGTTGACCATATTTGGAGACAGACCCTTAAAGGGATGATTATGTTAAAATGAGGCCTTAGGGTAAACCTTATTCAGTCTGACTGGTGTCCTTATAAGAAAAGGAAATTGGGCACACAGAGAGATATCAGGGATGCTTGCCCACAGAGGAGAGACCATGTGAGGACACAGCAAGAAGGCAGCCATCTACAAGCCAAGGAGAGAGGCCTCAGAATGAACAAATTTGCCAACACCTTGATCTTGTACTTCCAGAATTGTGAGAGAATCAATTTCTGTTGTTTAAGCCAGCCAGGCTGTGGCATTCTGTCATGGCAGCCCTATCAAACAAATATGAAATCACGAATCTTAAATACCTTTAAACACCATGGCGACACAGCTAGTTTCTCTCAATACCCATTTCCCTTTTCCCTTACTAATAGAATTCAGTTTTCTTGTTTGTTTTGATTTTTGGAGAGTACAGCAATGTGCCCAGCACTAGGCTATGGACCATGATTGGTTTAAGCCAATTCTGTTCCTGCTCCTGCTCCCCCAGCATTTCTTGCAAGTAGGGTTGACCACGTGACCTATTTCTGGGCAGTGAGATCAAGGGAAATGTGCAGTGGGGCTTCTGAGAAAGGTTTTGCTTTCCTGATATAAGAAGATAGATGGAGGCAGTGTACATATGCCCTCACCCCTTATTCTGCCTTATGCTTCAGATACAGATGTCATGTGGTACCTATCTTTGCAAAGCTCGGGCTTTACATTCTACTAGGTAGGCAATTTCAGTGCATCAGAGGTCCTCTTGTCCAATAGTTTTAACATATGCCCTTGGAATCAGTCTCACTGGACCAGCTTAGGTAACACACACTTAACTGAACCAATCATGAGGACCAGAGGAATGAAATACTCTGATTGACCCACTGGAGCAGTGTTCTGACCCCTAGACTATGATGTTGATGTTAGCCTTAGCCAAACCTCATGTATCAAAGAGGGGTGGGGTGGGCAGGAAGGGTAATTGCCTAAAGGGAAATTAAGGTATTGATACCAGAAGATTGAGGAATGGATGCTGATCAGGCAAAAACAACTAACAACTAATGTCCTTTACACCTGACCAACTCTTATTCCCCGTTCAGGTCTCAGCGTGCCTATTATTTCCACTATGAAGTTTTCCTGGCCATCCTAATGTCATCAATTCTAGACTAGTTGACCTTATTGTTTTTGCCTATACCACTTGTACTTTCTCTATCACAGCACTTTAATACTGTATTATAATTGCTTGTTTGCTTCTCTGTATTCCTGATTAGACTACAAAGGTTATTAAGGTAGAAATCTTGATTATCTCTTTCACCATTGCATCTCTAGTGTCTACCAGAGTGCCTAATACATAAAAACACTTGATAAATATTTGCTGAGTGAATGAAAATCCATTGCTAAGTGCACACTTGGAAGACAAATATAATTGAAAATGCTTTCAAGCGTATGAACATGATAGGTACTATAGAGAGAATGGACACGCTGGTCTCCTCCTACCACACCCATATCCTCATTAAATTCACTCCCTTGAGGGAGGACAAGTTGATACATTGGTCAGAATCTAGAACATTCATTGGGCTACATTTACCAATGTTCCTTAAAGATTAGCAACTCTATTTCACTCTCTTTCTTTTCCTTTTGCAGGTATAGACAGGGTTTGCCTGTTTTATGTAGAACTAGCCAGGTTTCTTTCTTCTTTCCCATCCCCTTGAAATCTGCAACTGAATAGAAAGTTAGGTCAAAGCTTACCATGCAGATCTCTGTTCCTGAAAATGCATACTGATCTCGGAATTTAGAGTAAAGATGGGGAACTGGAAGCCTCCATCTTATCTCAAGTCTAGACCATGTGCTCCAGTATAGTTTGCAAGAAGGCCCTGAATGGGAAATTACTGAAGTCTCACATATCTATTAAGAAAGCAGTATTTTGTTTCTCATTTCCTAATGTTCTTTGTATCTAGTTTCCTCTTTGGGGAAGCCTATAGGTACGAATGTTCATGACATAGTAAGAGTTGAGTGTTTCTTCATTTTAGGATATAGGAGAGTCAAGATACTATCTTAACCTCACAAATACTCTAACCTCTCACTGATTCCTAAGAGGCACCAGCTCACACAGCACTTCCCATTTCTTCATACAACCTCTCAACCTGCATAAATGAGATTCTTCACTGAGCGGAAAACTACAGACAAGGTGGGTCTGGCCTGAAAAAGAGATTGTCCAATTCTTATGCAGTGCTAGTTAGTCTTGGTGTTACGCTTTTAGTGCCAAGTACAGTGCTTTTGATAGGAACCATGACTCTGCTCCCATGAAATACAGAGAACCACTCATAACAGATATGAGTGGGAGGGTTTTTATATTTCAATTTCTTGAACTTTTTTTTTTTTGGTACAGCTTTAGTGAAACTTCATTAAGCAACTCCTGGGTATGGATTTGAGAGGCATTACAATTTTTTAGGAGCCTGACAGCTACCAATTGATTAATTCAACAAATATCTACTGAGACATTCCAACGAACCAGGCCTTTGTTAGACTCTGGGGATGCAAAACAGGTAAGGAGTTCCTAGATCAGCTCACATTCAGGTGAAGACCAAAGACACCTAAACAAATAGTTTACGATATAACGTGATGCTGGGAAATAGATTCAAAGTGGCCTCTGCCTGGATTGACTTGCCTTATAAAATCCTGCATACCTTTTAAGGCCAACTCAAATCCTGCTTTCTCAAGAATCCTTCAGTGCTCACTTCAGTCAAAACAAATCTCTATTTCATCCCTCTCACCCTCTAGTTTATATATTAACTAACATTTATATTTATGTCTCTTTCTCACATTTGATTTTGTATTCTTGAAGGACAGAAGCCGTATCTTAGCCATACTTACATTCTCCAATTTGGCCAGCATGGTCTTTTCATGTAGTAAATACTGAATGTTTGTTGACTTGAAATAAACATTATTACATTAATCAGATTAGTGTTCATGGCATTTCCAAATACATGGTTCCTCTGTTATAAAACAGAAAGGGCAACAGATATATTTTTAGTTAATAGTTTTAGTTTGGGTGAGAAATTATTTGCCTGAACTCTAAGAAAAGAGTACATGAGGGTTTTAATTTTAGTATCATTATAGTACATGAATGTTGTTTCCATTGCAAATAAGGGAAATAAATAGATTTTTAGACATTATTTGCTATCATTTAAAATTTAGAAAGATGGTTGGTCCAAGTGCAGTGGTGTTTACAACTAATTGATCACAACCAGTTACAGATTCCTTTGTTCCTTCTCCACTCCCACTGCTTCACTTGACCAACCTTTAAAAAAAAAAAATTAGGCCAGGCACAGTGGCTCATGCCTATAATCCTAGCACTCTGGGAGGCTGAGGCGGGAGGATCGCTTGAGGTCAGGAGTTCGAAACCAGACTGAGCAAGAGCAAGACCCTATCTCTTCTAAAAATAGAAAGAAATTAGCAGTACAACTATAAAAAAAAAAAAAATTTAGGAAGAGAGTAGAACTTCAGACAACTTGAATACAAGTTATCCTGTAATGTTAATGAATGGACTATTTCGACCAATTATTTATTATTGATTGTATTTGGGAACTTTGGATAGGAGTTACAGTGTAGGAAAGCAGGAATGTCAGAAATAGGTGTTGAGATCAAGGGAAATAAAGTTGGTGTCAGAGATAGGAGTTGAGATAATAGAAAATAAAGTCAGAGATGTGGAGGTGAGCAAGAGCATGCCGAAAGCCTTGAATAAGAGGAAGAATTCAGCACCAGATATAATATTAATATATTAATATAACAGGAGGCCATGGAAAGTTCCTGGTGAGAGGAGTAGCTGACTGTAGTTATGGCCCTTTAAGCTCACCTCTCTGAGCCTCAGTTTAAAGTGAGGTTTATCAGGAGACAAACAGTTCCATGAAGGATTCTGTAGGTTTTTTAAAAAATCTAAATTAATAGTTTTTTTTAAAATAAAATGACAAAAATTTGTTTTGGGAAAACAAAGTATAAAATGGGTTAGAAAGTAAAGATCATGACGACAGGAAATCCAGTTAGGAGCAGAAAGAGGAGACGAAGGCAGACATTAGGATGCAAGGAAGAAGAGGGGACAGGAAGTGAGAGTGACAGACAACTGAAGCAGCTCCATCTGCCACGATGTCAGGTTACCTCTGAAAGTCTTTTCATTTGCCAGTGATTCATCCTGCATTGAGTTTTCTTTGGACTTCATTTTCTATTTGTTATTACTGATTACAATAATAAAGGACTGATTTAGCACCCTCACTATATGTTAAGGCCTTGTAAACAAACATAAATGACAAAGATGTTTCTTCTTTGAAAAATTCTTCGTGATTTTAATTTTTCACACACTCGCAAAATATATGAAAGGGTTGGTGATTAAGATAATTTAGTATTATTGTTTTTCAACATATTCACTTGGATTTTGAGCATATTTAGATGTGGAGTATGCTAGTCAGAGTACTAAGGTGTAAATGATTTCTTTAGTACTTTGCAATAGTTTCCACACGATGGCTAAAAATCATGTTTATAGGTGCCTAAACCAAAGGATTTTAATCTTTGGTCCAGAAAAGCAAGTTTGCAATCTAAAATAGTACCTGAGGAGATGGATCTTATCTTCTAATGAAAGAGAGGCAATAGGGACTGAAATTTTCCTACAGTATTTTGTAAATTTTACTTTTTAATACTAGATGGGGTTAACTTGCTAGAAATCTCTGAACTATAGTTCATGTAAGGTAAAATTTTGGGGTTTATTTCATTTTAGTCCATTCCTTAGTTTTCAGAAAACAAAACATACTGAAATATATGGATAAAAGGAGAATATTCAAGACAACAATAATAAACAACCAGCTGCATTCCATTTTGGAGTTAGGATTTAAAAAAAACAAGTTGTTAAAATCTGATTGCTCTTCTAGTCTAATATGTCAGAGAAATAGAATCTCTAGTTATTAAATCCAGAGCTGAAACTATTTTCAAAAAATTATTGTTTCATTATTCATAGTCCACTGAAAACATGCTTAAAGCCTGACATTTTCCTGGTACCCAGATGTGAGATGATAATATTCAATAAAATATGAACCTGAGAAGTATCTAAACAGATATTAGCTTTGCCAATCTTGCAAAATATTTTCCCCCCTTTGCTTGGGTTTGTAGGACATCTTTCTGCCATTTTCCTTGAGTTGTTAATGAGTCATCTGAAACACACAAACTGTGGTGTGACAGAATTGTGTTACTTAAATAAGGTATAAATTAGGCAAGTTGTAAACTTGGGCATTTAAGATTCCACAGCTTATTATTAGTTCATCTTTATTTCTTCTCCATTCCAAAGCCAGTACTTTTTTTTCCCCACTGAGATCCAGGCTTAATTTGTATTAAAATTGTCCAGGAATCTACGGAAATTTGCTTTTCTGGAATCTGTTCTTAAAAATATTCCAGAATATAACATTTTCAGAGATAAACAGTCTTAGATCCTATTTCCTTTGGCTTTTACTCAAGTTTTTCCTTTTGCTGAATCTACTATTTCTGTTAAAATGGCAAGCATTTTAATTCACTTTCTTATAATTTCCTTGCTAGCTCTTCCAATCTCCCCCACCACTTTCCCTGAAAGGACCAACTACCTTATTTTATCTTGGAATCCTATTATATTCTTCAGAAACCAGAGGAACATACATTTTAGCATCTTAAATTTCACAGTTACTACAAGCCAAAGGACTCCAATGAACATTACTTCCACACCTCAATTTGATCTCACTTTGCATTGAACCGTTTGCTTAAAAGCAGGCCACTCTAGTAATTTTCCAAGTCAACATAGGTTAAAATATTGTCAATTCAAGATTCTACTCTCCTCTCCTCCTTCTTCACGGGATAGCATTTGGACCTACAGGAGATTTGGATCCTAGGCATAGGCAGGAGGACTGAAGTTGAGGTGGTGGTCCCTGACAACATTTATATAGTGCCTGTTGCTAACATATAATCTGTCTTCTACCCCTGGGTTTTACATGGTGAAAACTCTGGTAAGGAAAGAATGTAGTCTCCTTCCTTGACTGTGCCAGAGTGATACTTAAAAGATTTAACTACACATTTCCCAGCTGGTGACTGAAACATCAGACTTGTTTCAATGTAAGTTTCCTCACTTCTTTTAAAGAACTTTCTAGCGGGTAGCGGCACTCACCTTCAGGAAATTTTACATTCTATATGTGGACATAAAATTTTGGATCTCTTCTTCACCATTTGTTAGTTACCAGGAAAATTCAGGAGGGAACTATTCTCAGGCCTCTTCCATTATATTTATTATTCTGTCACCTACCCGCTCTCTCCATAGCCAGGTGGTAAGAGGACTATTGCAAGAAAGGACATTGTTCTCAAAAACCTTCAGCTGGAAGCTGGTTCTGGTTCCCAAATTTCAAAAGAAGTTTTTCTTTGTTACCTATTCACCATTTTAAATTCTAAATTATTTAAGCACATAATTCTTTTCTCCACTCTCTGCTAGCAGAGATTTTTTTTTTCTTTTCTTTTTGTATAAAGAAGGTAGGGAAAAGTCAGAGAAAAAAAATTGGTTCAGCTGGACGGATGGTAACCATTTTTGAATTTTCTATGTCACACCTAAATCCTTGATTGTTTACCAAAAAACCCCTCTCCCAAATTTGGTGTCTTTATTCACTGCTCTTGGCAATGTCTTTCCCATCCATCGAAGGGACCCACATGCTTCAGTATTCAAAGGAGAGCAATCATGGAGGACAGTACATCTGATTAGTATCATCAAAATGTATACTTTGACCCAAGCTGAGGTTTATGATGGAACCAAGCAAGATTTTTGATGTAGATGCTGATGATAGCAAAGAAACATCACAGGATTTAGCTAAATGTCTAATAAGGTAAATGCTTCTCTAGAAGGATAATGAGTTTCAGCTTGTACTTTGGTCTGGTTAGGAGAAAAT
>RJWJ010012791.1:5636-15781 GCA_004363605.1 Indri indri
A
This sequence comes from Indri indri, assembly GCA_004363605.1. Classification (NCBI taxonomy): domain Eukaryota; kingdom Metazoa; phylum Chordata; class Mammalia; order Primates; family Indriidae; genus Indri; species Indri indri. Next base: position 5,638 of record RJWJ010012791.1, read on the forward strand.
AAAAAATAAAAAAATAAAAATAATGCAGGATGCTTGGTCTCCACATGGCAATGCAGTTTCGAAGGTTTCATGGCTCTGTTGGATAGCCACATATTATACAAAGTGGGCTCAGAGAACGTGAATCACCTGTTCCAATGAACCCATAATTTAAGTAGGATTCTGGTATTTTCCTTTTAATGCGGCTTTCATTTTGTTGGCAGTCTTAGAGTCTTCTGCTGGCTCATTGTTGGGTCTTGCCCCCTTATCAAAGCAGCTCTCCAGTGACATTTGTTTTTAACTCATTTTTGCTAGGGTTAGCTTATGGGCTTACCAAAACTGTGACTGAGATAAGTGTGCAGCGCAGGAAAGAGGTACAGACAGAAGTGGTAAATAAAATAATAGGCGGTCCATGTGCAGACTAAAATAAGATTCTGATTTAAAGCCTGCCACCATATGCTGCTTAATTGTCACTTGCCACCCACTGATAGGGTTTTTTTTTTTATTGAGACAGAGTCTCACTCTCTTGCCTGGGCTAGAGCGCGGTGGCGTCAGCCTAGCTCACAGCAACCTCAAACTCCTGGGTTCAAGCAATCCTCCTGCCTCAGCCTCCCGGGTAGCTGGGACTACAGGCATGCACCACCATGTCCAGCTAATTTTTTCTATTTTTAGTTGTTTGGCTAGTTTCTTTCTATTTATAGTAGAGACCGGGTCTTGCTCTTGCTCAGGCTGGTCTCAAACGCCTGAGCTCAAGCAATCCTCCTGCCTCAGCCGCCCAGAGTGCTAGGATTAAAGGCGTGAGCCACCATGCCTGGCCATTGATAGGGTTTTGATATGAGTCTGCAAGCAATTGACTGTAGTCTCTGTGCAGTCAAACCTCTCCGCTAACGAGAATCTGTATTTGCAGCCGTTCCCAGTGCTAGCATCACAGCCTCAGCTCCATCTCAGATCAGGGACTAGATTCTCGTAAGGAGCGAGCAACCTAGAACCCTAGTAGGGTTCTTGCCTATGTAGAATCTACTGCCGCTGCTGATCTGACAGGAGGTGGAGCTCAGGCAATGATGCGAGTGACAGGGAGCAGCTGTGAACACAGATGAAGCTTTGCCTGCTGTGCAGCCCGGTTCCTAACGGTCTGTGGCATGGGGGTTGGGGACCACAGGTCTAAGTCATTCTTCAATGGACTTCACTGTGGAAGTGAAGACAAGAGAGCAATGGATTTGAATTGGGGCAACGGGAAGGCTTTGTGAAGGTTGCGAATTTGAACATGACCTTGAAGGTCAGAGAAAAAACCGAAGGCATTCTAGTATATTTTTTATGTGGGTCGTTTGGTGGGGTTGATGCTTGGGATGTGTGGGTAGATGCTGGGGAAGGGAGGTGTAACTACAAGGGGACATACTATGAATCCTTTATCTAGGTAATAATTTAGTTGTCAAGATCCCTACCCTGCTCTACACCTTTTCTTACCTGTTCTCAGGGAATTTGCCTACCCTGCGCAAAACCATCTGGCAAAGCTGCCCATCCAAAAGATATTACCAAACCCAGAAGCATGGCAAGGGGCTGCTGAGCAGCCAGGAGAAGGGGCACCAAAACCTCGCCTCCCTCCCCCACCTGGCTTCTCACTTCACTGGACTACTCACCAGTGAACATCCAGTGGGGTTCTTGGGGGTTTTTTTTAATGCATTACGAAAAACAAGAAGATACTTCAGTGAAGGGTTGGATCAAGCAACTCTCCTCAAGACAGCTCAAATTGCCCTTCATTGCCTAGATAAAGGATTCATAGTATGTCCCCTTGCAGTTACACCTCCCTTCCCCAGCATCTACCCACACATCCTAAGCATCAACCCCACCAAACGACCCACATAAAAAATACACTAGAATGCCTTTTGGTTTTTCCTCTGACCTTCTTCAAGGTCATGTTCAAATTCACAACCTTCAAGAAGCCTTCCCATTGCCCCAGTTCAAATCCATTGCTCTCTCGTCTTCACTTCCACAGAACCTGGAAGTACACTAGAAGTACAGGCATTATTCCTTCTCTCCCAGATTCTACTGTAAGCTGTAACTAAGTCGAGTTCCCTTCATCCACACTGCTTTGTACATATTAGGTGCTCACTTAATTGAAATAACTACAATTTGTTTAGCATTATGTGCCAGGAACCACATCAGCTGCCTTCATAGGTATATCGTCTCCAAACACCTCACAAAGTTCAGGAGGAAACCCCAGGGCTACTCAGGCAGGCAATGGAAGTCAGAATTCAAACCCATATCCAGCTCCAAAGCTTTTGCCATTTTATCAATACTATACAGCCTCTCAAGGGAGAAAAGAGCAGTAAAATGAAAAAGTATCAGCTCACTGGTCAGTCACTCCACTATAAGTTTCTGCCTGATTTCTCATTAATCTCAGATTTTAAGGCATGGCTGGTATAAGTATTAAAGTGTTTTTCACAAATTATCCTAATTGGAATCATTGGCACATGCCACTATATCATTATGGAAAAGCATTTCTTTCACTTCAGTGCTTCGCAGTGAGAGATGGGATGTCTCTATGTTTGCATAAAATCCTTTGATGATGTCTGGATGTACTCTATAAAAAGCCCATGTATTCGTCTGTATTTTTTCACAGGGAAAAATAAAACAGCAAGATCAACTTTAAAGAACATCATGCATCTATTTTTAAAAGAGCACGCTATCAAAATGGCTATAGGTTTCTGCATTGTGATAGAATCATGACAAACACCTGAAAAAGACAGAAAGCATGGGTGAACCCCCTACGATACACACGAGATAAACTGGGAATAGTTGACGAGGGGAGGCTCCGGGCCTGACGGTACTGCTTCCTAGTTTCCCTGGCCACCAGCTAGCTGTGTGGCCTTGAGACGTCATGGGTTTCACCTTCTTTGTGAAAAGGGGAAACCACTGGCCCTCTTAAAGGTAATAATGAGCAGATAACAATAACACAAAAAGCACCCAACACTTGGTAAGTCACAAACCTCGATTCCATACCCCATGTTGAACTGCCTGCCCTGTAACACTTACCTGCCCTGTAACACTTACCTGACCTGATCAAATCAGTTGAGTAGCCTTTGTTTCTCTTTTGGTTACCACGGAAACGTGGTAAGCATTAGATCTGTTTGTATACTAACCTTTTAAATAAAAGGAACTGTTAAAAAGCTGTGGAGTGGAGAGTCGGGGCAATAGTAAGTCACTGGTTCCCTAAAGAAAAAGGGGTTAGCTAACACTCCAAATAACAGTAACGTCTAAAACAAACTTGGTATTACAAGCTTAAACTCTCCCAAACAAGTCATTTTGGCTAACGGCATGTGTAATTAAAGTTAAAAGCATACTAAAATAACACTTTAGCTGTTGACCTTAAAGATCCTTTTGAAAAGCTCAACCAAAACACTAGCACATGAAGGAGTGGCTTGACTTTTTGTCTACTAAAGACAGCATCAAATGGTAACATTGCACATATCCTCCTGTGGTTGAGATGGACGCGCGGATAGAACGTGCCAGCCAAACTATGCTAAATACAGATGTAGTCAATCCTGTTTTACACAGCTGGGCTTAACTAGTTCAGAACTTCAGTTTCTTCATCTTAGAAGGTCACTGTAAAGGGATAAGAGTGTAGCTGCAATGACCACCCCCAGTTACCAGGTGATTTAGAAACCCCACCGCTCAGACAAGACCATTACTCAAAAGCTCACAGCATCAGCCAGAATCATCTTCCCCCAACACACACCCACACCCACTGGACTTATGCTGCACTTTTAAAAGAGGCGAACAAGAAAAACATTAATCACTATTTTTGTAATGTGTCTTTTGATAGGAAGGCTCTCGATCTTGCAGAAGGTGGAAAACCACAGTTCTTGTCATGTGCACAATCACTGGTGATCCACAGCAGGTGCTTAAATGTTGATTGGATTATCAGTGGTGAGTGAAATCATCTGTCCAACGACAAAGCCCCTCTTTTGCTCTCACTGGCCTTTTAAACTCAAGTAACTGGAACAAAACTTGACAGATCATGGTGGCAATGTTTTCAGAATTAATTTGGCAAATACACCATAGTTTGCTACCACAGCACAAGTTATTTGCAAATCATACATAGGTATAAATGTCATTTAAATGTGGTCTTGAGTGTAAAAAGATATTCTGTATATAACTATGTCTCCATTAGTATAGCAGCTGCTGTCTCTTCCACTCCTTCCCTTCAGAATTGATTACTGAGCCAATATTTCAGCTTTGTTCTGCATTAATATTACACAAAATAACTTCACAGATTGCAGGAAGATGTGGTCAACAATAGCAGGAATTAAATAGAAAGTCTATTTAATTTTAATTCAGTGCTCCTTTGTGCAAACCAGAACGACTTCAGCAATCTCGCATCTGTCAGAAATCTGAGAAGGGTCAGAGCCTTCATGGAGAACTCATTGAGAAATCCCTCAAGTACAACTTATTATGTGGTATTTTACAGACACTCAGCCTGGTAGAGAGAGGAGATACCTAAAGGCCCTGAGCTGAGTTAATTTGCTACTTTGTGTAAAGAACTTCCAAATTAAATGATAATTCAAGGGGTTATGGAAGATGGCAGAACAGGAGCCCAGACCTGAAACGAGTGTAACAGCTTAATTCAAACTAGTAAAAAGTTTTTAAAGCCCAGTGTCAAACATCTTACACTCAAAATGTTCAGCACTGGAACTGAATTACAGCAATGTACTGGTACTTTATTTTTAAACATTGGGGATAAAGCCTATTTGGTGTAGATTGAGGTTTTACTGAACCAGCACTTACCAAACCAATAAACAAGAAAAAGCACAGCCCTGGAACGCAACACAGCAAGGGCAATTCTGTGTTACCCTTCCCTGGCTTCCCTGGGAAGAACTCACAGCACTATTTTCAGTCTCATGTTGATACGCCTAGAAAGCCAACAGCCACCAGGAATTATACTAACACACCAAATCACCCTCTTTTGCACGAATAGGCAATGTTAGGTGGTGCCTATTAGCACTACGGTATATTCTTGTATAGTCTGCTAGACAGCATGTCTTAAAGACACTGAACAACCACTACTCATGAATCTGGTATCAAAATTATAAAAATGTTCATTTTAACATCACAGACTCCCATACGAAAGCCCTAATATTTCAGGGTGATTTTTGACTATGTTAAGTGACCAATGAATGTCAGCATTTGCTGAGCGGAGGGAAGGTAACTGGGAGTGATTGCAATGAAACTGCACACCACCCTCTTACACCAGACCAGTGAGGAGAGCTGGATGAAGATTTCCAAAGACAGTGGCCCCACAGGGTGGGCTTGCCAGATCTGGACCCCCTTGATTGCTTCTCCTGCAGTGCACTAAGACCACAGATGCATTCAATGATAGTCAGGCAACATCACAGATGCACCTGCAGGGACTGATGGACACGCTGCATTCGTGCACTGCAGCGTGCACCGAATTTTGCTCTATGGGTTGCTAATGAGGGCTGACATCGATCATGTGATAGCAACAAACCATTGTTTAATATAGATTCACCTAGTTTCCAGACTTTGTGGTCATTTTATCATTTGATACAGTGTAGCTACCATAGTTGAGAGCTTGTCACATTCAAGTACTTCCACCAACCTGAGGCTGACACTGCAAACACTGGATGAGCACAGTGCCTCCTCCAGACGGAGGAGCTCTCCTGTCTGTGTGGTTTACCAAACTGCAAACTATTTAAGGCTGCAAAAATTGGGTCCCAGTTAACTGCTGAATGCACCTCGAGTACAGAAGCTGCGCTCCTCAGGCCTCCTCCTCACTGCATGACACGGAAAGGGTCACAAGGGAAAACTAACCTCCCATCTCTGACACTCCATTCAGTAGGGGAAAGAACTTACACAAGCTGACCACCGCTTTTTTCAATTAAGCAAGTCTGTGGCCTTACCAACCATCTAGAACTCCCTCCCTCCCCTCCCCAAACAAAAAACCCTGCTGCAAGTATCACCACCTTAATCCAAACGTGGCACCTCTGCCACCAAGGCCAGCCCGGGCAAAAGATTAACCCGTGGTCCTCGGCCATAAGTTCACTGACAGGGCCAACCCTGGAGAAAGAAAGCCAATTTTCTGTTTGTTTTAAAGGAAATACTTCCTGGCACGTGTTTAGGACTCTGAACTCTGCACATGAAGCCACGTGGTTGGTGGTAATCTGGCTCCATCCACTTACGTACGGTTGGCCAAAGCACCCTCTTTCCGAGGGCAGCTCCTGGCTGGGTAATCGACACCATATCGTTCAAGTTACGCGGGATCCGACCGGATCCCCCGGATCCCCAAGCCGCATCCTCTCCCCACAACTATCCTCCCGGGACGGGGGCGGAAAGGGGCTGGAGGCTGCGGCAGGCAGGGACTCACACCTGTGCAGCCAAAACTGGCTCTAGCGGCTCAGGTGAAGTCCGAGGGAGCGGGATAGGAGGAGACGCCTGCCCCTCCAGTAAAGCCAATTCTGCCACTAGCAGAGTGCAAGGGCACACTACTTGCAGTGCCCACCTGTAGCCACAGAAAACAAACTTTCTTCCCCTTCTGGGTCGGAAGAATGCATTCCCTTACGCCACCCCCTGGCCCGAGCCGGCAGCGGCCTGGAGCTCCGCGGGCTCCTCACCTGATATCCCTAAAACCCCAACCTGGTCTGTCTCAGAGCGCAGCCCCCGCGCCCCGTTGGGGTTTGCGGGGTGAAAGGTTGGGGTTGGCAGCTGGGGATTAGGAATTTGGAGAGGAGAGCGGGAGGACGCCGATCACTGCCCTTTGCAACTCCAGCTCCCAACTTTGCCAGCCACGCAGCTGCTGCCCTCCCGTTCCCTCCCTGGCGCGCACCGGCACCCTCGGCTTCTCCAACGCGGCCCTCGGGGAGGGGACTCCCCAAAGCCGGCGGGAACCCCGCGCGCCCGGTGCACTTACAGCCATAGCGGGGTCTCTGCAGCGACGGCAGGTCTTCGTGGGGCATCCTGCGCGTCTCCGGGGGCCCGCCCGGGGAGCGTCCCCCGCGGCTCCCCTCGCTGGCCAGGCTCGCGGGCTCCGCGCCCCAACGGCGCTCTCGGAACCCGCCTCTCGCTGTCCTCCCCTGGCCTCCGCGAGACGGGCGACCCTGTCCCTCGGTGCTCCCCCGCCAGCGCCCGCCGCAGCCGCCGCGCGCTGACACCCGAGTAGAAGTGAACTCTCCTGCCTCGCCCGCTCGCCGGCCGCCGCCGCCGCCTCCCTCGCAGGTTTCCTTTCTCCTCCAGCAGGGCCCGGTTATTCAGCGCGGTGCCAGCGCGCGCCACGGCGCAGCGACCCCTACCGCGTGCCGGCCGCAGCGCCCAGGCCGCGTGGACCCGCCCCTGCTCGGCCGGGTGGGAGGAAGGGGCTGAGCAGGACGCGGGGCCGGGACCCCCTGCAGCTGGGCCTCGCGCACAGCTGGCGGCCCGGGGACTGTGGCCGCCCCACCCGACTTTTCACTTCAGGAGCCTTTAGAGGGTGGAAGTGAACCAACGCGGAGAAGTGCAAGAAAAACCGCAGAAGACACAGGCAGTCCTGGTCGCCGGCGTGTTGCTCAGTTACTAAGGGACAAACAGCACCGGTCTTTGCCTCCGGGAAGATTGCGCGTTGAGTTTTTTTTCTTCTTCATTTTTTTGCTTCGAAAGTTGCTTCTGTGACTTTTTTGTCTACAAAATACAGGGTTCCCCTTTCAGGACAAGAAACTGAGTGTGCGCCCGTGTGTGTACTGGAGGGGCAAGATACACACAACCCAAGCAACCACTCAAAACACAACTGCGAGTCATCCTCCGAGCACCTTCTGCCGGGCCCCGCCCCAGTGTGCAGACTGTCGCTCAGGCCCAGCTGGGGTCGCACACCACAAAACCCTTTTCCGGCTAAGCGTTTAAGGAAATTGAACTGCATGTGGCTGTTTTAAACGGGAGCTGTTTTTCTCTACGTTCCTCTGGACGAATGTGGGAGCCTCCTATACCTGTGCCCTCACCTGCTTGACCAATGCGGAATATGTGGGTGACCCGATGGCTGGAAAAACAAACTGAGATAGGGCTATAGGGATTATTCAGTTGAAGAAAAGGTGGCCTAGTGGCACTAACCGTTTTTTGTTATGCAAAGATACAGTGGGTGGCCAGCTGTTTTCCGTTTCATATAGGAGATGCAGTCCTTCTCAAACTTGTTAAAACTCAGATTCTTGGGCCCCAGCCTCAGAATTTCCAATTCAGTCAGGTCTGGGCTGGGGCTCATGAATTTGCATTTCCAACAAGCTGCCAGGTGATGCTGACACCACAGAACTGCAGACCCTGTTTACTCTATTTCTGCCAGTAGATGGGCACCAGGGATTTAAACTGGACTCAGGGAAATCTCAATTCACATGGGATACCAAGGGAATAAGGGAATTCTTTTTTTTTTTTTTTTCTGGAGGCACTAAATTTCCACGTGATTAGAATGGGATGAGTGGGGTTTTCTTTCCTTAAAAAGCAGATGCCTCAGCCGGGCGCGGTGGCTCACGCCTGTAATCCTAGCACTCTGGGAGGCCGAGGCGGGCAGATCGTTCTGAGCTCAGGAGTGCGAGACCGGCCTGAGCAAGAGTGAGACACCCGTCTCTACCAAAAATAGAAAGAAATTAATCAGATAACTAAAAATATATATAGAAAAAATTAGCCGGGCATGGTGGTGCATGCCTGTAGTCCCAGCTACTCAGGAGGCTGAGACAGTAGGATTGCTCGAGCCCAGGAGTTTGAGGTTGCTGTGAGATAGGCTGATGCCATGGCACTCGCCCCAGGCAAGAGAGTGAGACTCTGTCTCAAAAAAAAAAAAAAAAGCAGATGCCTCTAATTATAAGAGCAATTCAAAGGTGAAAAGGCCCCATTTGGAGGCACAGCACCTTGTCGGTATTCACTGAGAGGGAGTCGTGATGAAGGGGACTTTCCCGTGCTTCAGGAGATGCTGAATTAAATGATATCTAAAGTTCATTCCATCTCTATTATTCCATTTATCAAGTACTAACAAGCCCTTACACTTATCAATTTTCAGTATAAGTGAATGATTTAGGCCCAAATAAATGGGTAGTCCATATATTTAGAGATAGTAGGGGAAAAATCACCATAAACTATTAATAAAATAAGGAAGGTGATCAGATTTCAAAATGTGGCTTGAGGTGGACCTTGAAGAATGGAACGAGATGTCTGGAGAACATCCAAGGGCAAGAGACAATAGGGTGGGATTTGAGGCTGGGATGGGTCAGAGCTGTGAAGCTGTCGCCAGGTTATGGAGGGCTCTGGATGTCTGGCCAAGAGGACTGGAGATTACTGTAGGAGCCTTCGAAAGCTCTTAAAGGCTTTGGACATGGGAGCTTCAGAATGCAAGGGAGTTGCGAGAAGGTGAATCTTGGAGCAGGTTATAGGATAGGTTGGGGTGGGGCAATTTGGAGATGTTGACCCTCAGTGGAAGGGGATTGGACAGAGTTGGAAGAGAGAAGCAAAGCCTCAATGATGTTGACACCAGTAAGGGTGATGAAGGGGGTGGGTGTCTTAACACAGACAAGTTGGTGCCATCAGCATATATGGATATCACACATGCTAATAAGTATTAACAGATTGAGTAAATAACTGAAAATGGTAGAAAGTGAAGTTAAAGCATAAATAGGTGATCGTGAGGACAGTTGTAAATTCATGTTCTATCTGGTCAGCTCTTTGAAAAATCTGGGGAGGTTTCGAGGCTCTCTCATGGCTAATGGTTCTATGGAGAACTTAACACCACGAGAAGATTGGAAAGGCAAATGCTCTTGATATTTTGCAAGTGCTGAAGTTAATCTTTGGCATTTTGGTCTGCATTCACTGGGTAACAGCACTATCTCACAGATCACCTCAGAATCTCAGAACAGAAAATTGTGTGCAGAATGCTGTTTTCTCTTAAGGTTTGACATTGGAAAGTGATTCAAATAAATACAAGGCAATGTGTCAGCTTACTTTGCCATCTGATTGTGCTTGCAAGAATATTAAAAACAAAAACTGAGGCCATCTAGTGAAAATGTTTTTTGAATAAGGCAGGAGAGTTTTTTTTTCCTTAATGTAAAACAAACGGCAACATTGGAAAACTGCTAGACATACTAAAACAATATTTTAAGCAATGTTGGTTTTTTTTTTTTTTTTTTTTTTTTTTTGAGAGAGAGTC
>RJWJ010012791.1:15881-41438 GCA_004363605.1 Indri indri
AGTGCCGTGGCGTCAGCCTAGCTCACAGCAACCTCAAACTCCTGGGCTCGAGCAATCCTACTGTCTCAGCCTCCCGAGTAGCTGGGACTACAGGCATGCGCCACCATGCCCGGCTAATTTTTTTCTATATATATTTTTAGCTGTCCAATTAATTTCTTTCTATTTTTGGTAGAGACGGGGGTCTCGCTCTTGCTCAGGCCGGTCTCGAACTCCTGAGCTCAGAACGATCCGCCCGCCTCGGCCTCCCAGAGGCAATGTTGTTTTTAAAAATTGATTGTTAAGGCCCATCCATCTTCTTTGACAAGCTGAAATAAGTATGAAAAAGTATTTGAAAAAATGCAACTTTTAAAATAACAATAACAGATAATTTATATCAAGACATCAAAAGGAAAAAAGTATGTTTGAATAAGAATCTTAGCACACAATTTTAACATTCTACTTACTTTTGAAATGATTTGGTGATTTTCCAATGACACCACATTATTGATCATTTTAACATACCACTTAAAATACCATTATTTTGTATTTAACATACAAAATAGTGACCGTGGCCAGAAGTGAGGCATGAGGAAATCACAGGAAAGGTATTATTTAAGGCTCTTCAAAGTCTTGGGAGCCTGGGGATTGTTAAAATTTTCTAACTTGTTCCCAGTCCCAGAGAAAGAAAGAAGCTGAGAAGGAACAGAAACTGTACTTTATTGCAAAGGAAACTTCTATATCCAAAAAGAAAATTGTTATAGTCCAACTTCAGATTTACCAAAAAAAAAAAAAAAATCAGAAATTAATAAAACAATCAGTGTTTCAGTTCTCGAAAACAAAAGTGGGAGTACTAGTGTCAGGAGAAAGGAAACTACAGAATTGGATGGCTTTTAGCATCATTTTACTGACAAGGAAACTAAGGCAGAGAGAGGTTGCATGATATTGACAGCTATGGGCGGACAGAGACTAAACTACATTCTAGGACTCCTGAAAGTCTCTGCCCATCGTTTTTTCTATTGTACCTATTTTTGTTTACATAAACATTTGCTTTTTTTAAAAATGAAACCCTTTTTCACATCACTAAAGCCTACAATTTTAGACAATGTTCAAATATTTTATAAATGTTAAATCAGTATGCCTTCCAGAAATCTTGCCTTTTTCCTCTTTATTTTAAAATTTTAATCAAAGTTTGGAAAGACTTTCTCATCTTTAATTTTAGCAAATTAAATAACCACTCACAAACCCTGTCTCTACTAAAAATAGAAAAACTTAGCTGGGCATAGTGGCTCGAGCCTGTTGTCCCAACTACTCTGGAGGCTGAGGCAGGAGGATCACTTGAGCACAGGAGTTTGAGGTTACTGTGATGCTAGGCTGACGCCACAGCACTCTAGCCCGGGCAACAGAGTGAGACTCTGCCTAAATAAATAAATTGAAAAATATATACATACATACCACATGCAATTCCGTTATTATTTTTCCCATTTCACAGTTTAAGAAAGTTAAAGTTCAAATGACTCTGAGAAGATAACCCCCAGGGTACCCTGTAAATGAACAGGAAGAGAGAACAGCATTGACGGCTAGGTGTCCCCCTTCGTTCTTTCTGTCCTTTACCCTGCATTACTTTTCTCAATTGCATACATCACCTGACATATCATATATAGGATTATTTATTGTTTGTCACCTCTCTCTAGAATTTGAGCTTCTTGACAGCTAGGACGTGGTCTAACTCTTCACTGCTGTGTGTCCGGGACTCGCAGCAATGCCTGGGATGTAATAGCTGCTCAATTATCTTGTTGCAATCATGAATTTACTAAGATAAATTATATGCACCAGTCACTATACTAGAAATAGTTGTTACTTTCAATCCTGTAACAACTCTGTGAAGAAGACAGAGTTATCTTTATTTAACAGTGAAGAAACTAAGACACAGAGTCTCAGAGGTAGCATAAGGCAGAGCTGGGTATATCTGAGCCCACACCTTTTCCCTAGCACAGAAGCCCAGCTCCTGTTCCTTAGACAAATAAATTGAACTACCCGTTTCAACATGTTTACCTTCCACTAAACATATGTTCCCTTTTCTTAGGTGAACACTGCAAATGCCCCCAAGTTACTATTATCTGTTTGCCGTGGCAAAGAACCAGGACCCTGGGGTCCAGTTTGCATATGAGCACTAGTTCTGATTATAGTTTTACTGATAATTCCTTTTTGGTCTTATATGCATGAATGACATAAAATCTGCAAAGGTGCTTAGCAAAGGGCTCTCTACCACATACTTGTAAAATTGCTCTGAATCAATTTTTAAAAATCACTGATGCTGTTCCAGGGACTATAACTCTAAGTGTGCATTATCTTAACTGCAGACTGATCTGTCTTTGGCAGTAGCTGTTTGTCCTCACTTTCATTCTCCCTGCCTGACTCCTACATTCCCTCCTGGAAGACTTGGTGTTAACTGGTGGATGGGAGACAAATTTCTAGCTGACCAAGAAGAGCCTGGACATTTTGGAAGAAGCTTCACAGTTTATCAGGGAATGAAAATTAAAACACTCATTAGGTTGACAAAAACTTAACTGTTTAACAAGCCTAAGGGATCAGGAACTCTCATACAGTGTTGAGGGGAACATACTTTGAGCGATCATTTCAAGGAATAAGTTGGCCATCTCTAGCTAAGGTAAAGATGTACATTTCCTGAAATCCAGCTATTCCATAATTACTAAGAGCCTCTGGAGAAGCCCTCACATATAGGGGGACAAGTACAAGGATGTTCATTCCAGGGAAAAACTGGAAACAACCTAAATTTCCTGTAGTGACAGAATGGATAAATACATCGTGATATATAAAAAGAAGATAGACAACGGATAAATACAATGTCATGTCATTTATGTGAAATTACAAACACGCAAAATAATATTACATAATATTAATACAAATTGGGATATATGTATATAGTAAAAGTATAAAAACATGAACAGAAAGAATATATCAGTTTCATAGACGGGGTGTGGTGGGAGGCCGAGGAGGGAGGATTGCTTGAGGTCAGGAGTTCGAGACTAGCCTGAGCAAGAGCGAGACCCCGTCTCTACAAAAAATAGAAAAATTAGCCGAGCATGGTAGTGTAACCCTGCAGTCCCAGCTACTCTGGAGGCTGAGGTGGGAGGATCACTTGAGCCCGGGAGTTTGAGGTTGCAGTGACCTATTATGACGCCACTGCACTCTAGTCGCTGTGCTGTGACAGAGTGAGACTCTGTCTCCAAAAAAAGAAAGCAAGAATATACCAGTTTCAGAATATCGGTAACCTCTGAGAAATTAGGGAAGAGAATGGAAGCTGAGAAGGTAGACAAGGAACATCAAATATACCTATAACATTTAATTTCCTTTTTAAAAACTGGAACAAATATGGCATTTGTTGTATCCAGGTGGTACATCCATAAGTATTTGATGTATTATCCCCTATATCTTTCTCTATGTTTGGAATGTTTTTCAAAACACTTTTTGAAAAGAAATAAGCATTCTATTAATACATTCAAAATACAAATAATGTCTTTAGTGGTTTACCAATTTTGTAAGTTCAGATTTGTTTAGTTTTCTCAATTAAGGCAAGCCTAGATGTTGATGGTGGCGATAGGAATACGCAAACACGTATGTCTTTCTAGGAAGGTGCTTATTATCTATTGAAGGAGTTGTGGCTTCTGCCCTCACACTCAGCTGCTTCCTGGGGGGCTGCCGAGACACTGCCTGACCAGCAGCTTCTCCATTTCAGGATTGGTCAGTGACTCCTGGTCCTCCTGTTAAGACTCAACAAGCCATAGCTCTTCACTTCATGAATGGGTGGAGGGTTGACCATAGGGCCGGCCTGTTGTTTCAGCAAAAATTGCCACACTTTCACAAAGTACTGAGGCATTTTGGTGGGGCCCTCTTCATTATAAAGTCTTTCTGTTTTTTTGGTTTGTTTGTTTTTGGTGGTGGTGGTGATTGTTGTTGTTTGGTAGCTAACCAGCTGCTAACCCTCAGTTACTGTCTGTTAAGAGTTAACTTCACATCTGGATCTGGTCAGCCTGAGGCCAAGTGTAAAAGCTAATAGTGAACCAAGGAGCATCACAGCAAGGGTGGCAGGTGTCACCCAGGGCTGCCTTTTGTCAGACTATACACACAACTGCTTCCTAAGCTCACCAGACAAAGCCAAAATCCTTCAGTTCCACCTCACCCTCCATCTACCAAGACGTGTCTTTCCTCTGATTTCCATACCTTGTTAATATAAACATTTGCAGTCACTTAGGTTCAAAACCTTGATCATTTTGTATTCCTTCAGGACCGTTCCTTAGCCTCCAGTCAGCATCGCACTCCTTTGTTAATATCTCTTCTTTCTCGTTGCCCCATCATCCGACCACCTCTCTGACACCTGATGCAAGCTCTCACCGTCTCACACCTGGACCATTCCAAGGGCGACTTCTGTGTCAGTTTTTCCCTTCCTCCAGTTTGGGTTGTTCACTTCCTCCTCTGAATTCCTTTATCCAATACAATGTATTTTTTACTGGCATTCTCCTTTGAGCCTTTAGCAAACGCTATTTTAGTTGCTATTTATGTTTCTATTTTTTCCTTAATTTAAAACAAAAATATTAGCGTCTGGAGTTCCCAGACTTTGCTTTTACTTCCCACAGTTGCATACAAAAGAAGTAAATAATCTCGCAGGGTCCAAGACATCAGTGTGGGACGGTATAGCTGTTGAAAGCCTGCTCATCTTCTGTCAACCTAAAAGGACAAACCTGAGGCCAAATTAATCCAGAGAGTGTATTTGGGCCAAGGCTGAGGACTGCACACTGGGAGACACTTGCAAGTTGCCTTGGGGAGTGATCTGGAGAACAAAAGGCAGGCTCAAGCTTTTAAAGAAAAAAGGACAAATCCAATTACAAAAGTTGTTCGTCAGGAATTCTCATTGGTTTACAGAAATAACACTGGTTAGTGATTAGCTATACATTATCGAACTATAGGATGTATGGCATTTTAGGGCTACTTGGCCTCAGTCTAGAGCCAGAATAGCACGTGGCTTCAAGAGAGAATTATTTAGCTCAAAGGGGAGAAAGAGCTAACTGATGTTAGATTTCCAAATGCCTCTCCTTGGCTTGATACTTTAAAGGGGCTCACCTTCCTCAGATAAAAAGTTCTCTTTTTTTCTTTTTCACTTCCATGAGAAGAATTCTAAACTAGTATTTTCCTGCTAGAGACTTTGAGAGCCTAAAAATTGGGAGGGTTTATGAAGTTGGAATTTGAACTTTATCCAGCATACAGTAGGTGCTCCATAAAGATTTGACAATCATGGGGGAGATCTGTTTGGGTCTTGGCAAGTGATGACCAAATGACGACATCGACAAACAGTCTCTGCCTACTACGTATTAAGGATATCATTTGGTCTCTATAGTTTCTGTCTGCACAGGGTCACTAAAACCAGCTGGCTTGAGAAGGCCTCTTTTCATTTTCCTGAGATATCTGTATTCCAAGCATGTTGGAGTGTCAGAGTTTTTATTTTACCAGGTCACACGTTCAGTATTTTCGTGAGAATTTAAGATGAACAAAGACCACATAAGCAGAGCAAGGGTGGCGGTGTTGAAATGTAAGACAGGAACCTCCCGCTGATCAGCCACAAGGCCCGGTGGGGGAGGGGAGGCCCAACAGTCACCAGGAAAACCCTGCTTAATGTTCTGTCATTTGAAAACATGGTGTTTACTGTCAGATTTAGCAAAACCCTCAACCCTTCTTCCTACTCAAAGTGCTACATGTTGTCTGGTAGTGTTGATTTAAATTATTTTAAAATAAATTTAAACTGTTTTCACTTTGAGAGTGAATTTTACAATCTCTTGAAAAGAACTGAATACGTTCTGGGAGGTAAAATTAAACAAAATAGAACAGAGTGAGCAATTTATCTTTTGCAAAACTATAATGCTAACTTTCAGGGCCCTTTAAAATGCGGTGAAGTAAACTCTTCTGAATGTCTGGAGTTTATATCTTCTCAGAAAATCTGTTAATTAGTATAAACTTGAGGCCTGAAACAATGCTTCATTGAAATTGTATGAGGTGCTCTTTCAAAAAAGAAAAAAGCATTTGTCTGGAAGTGCTATAGAAAGGATTCGTGCACTGGGTGGGAAGTCTCTTTCAATAAGTAACAAAACCTTTGATCAAAATTTGGAAAATCTGGCCCCAATGCATATGCAATTTCTTTTCAGGATCACCAAAGATATAGCTGGCATTCCAAATCTCCATGGGCCCAGAAGATCCATGCTCCCTTTGATTTTATTTCTAATTTTTACACTAATCTATTTGTAAACAAATTTACAAATAATGATTTTAAATCTTAAATGGCTTTTTTTTAAATTCTGTTTTTAGCAATATTAGACTTTTTCTAATTCCTCTACTTGAGTTAGTGCTTTTCTGTGATAATATAATTTTTTTTTTTTTAAGACGGGAATCTCACTATGCTGCCCAGCCTGGAATGCAGTGGCTGTTCACAGGCATAATCATAGATCACTACAGCCTCGAACTTCTAGGCTCAAGTGATCCTCCTGTCTCAGCGCCCTGAGTAGCTGGGACTACAGATGTGTGCCACTGCCCCCAACTAATACAATTTTCAGCTAACATGGGGTATCCAGTCTGCTTCAGGGTCTTGGTCAGTTTTATAGTACTTGGCATCAAAAATGAGGTTTTGGATCTTTACATGAGATACTGGCACCCTTCACTATGTACAATGATTTATTCGCTAAATAAATATGAGTTTTCAGTTGAGTTCCGCTATGTATAGTAACAGCCTGAGCATTAATGCTTGAAAGAGCAATTGAAGGAAGCTTATAAAATCCAATTTTTTGAACATTTCTCAGGAACATGTGAGTTTTATGCTATGAAAATTTGCACATAGGGTAGTGGTGGTGGGGTGAGAGAGAATATTGTAGGATTTCTCAAGAACACTTCCAATGTGGTTCAGTGATTGCATAGACCTTTTCAATACATGCTCGCTTGAAACACACTTCCTCCACTGAGTCAAAGAACCCATGACAGGAACAACCATTTTCTTTGTTTTCGCTGTCTTCTTATTCCTTGTGACAGATCTTGGCATAAAGCAATTAAAGGTTTTGTTTTTTGCATTTTTTTAAAAAAATAGATTTTGGAATTCCACTTGTGTTTATTTCTCTTGCGTAAATTGCTCAGTTCCTTAAAAAATCCCCAGGAACTAGTGGCCAAGGGCCACAAAGGGAAGAGGTCACACCCCCTTTCTTCTTCCTTATAGTCTTACACTAGGAGGACACTGATGACTGATTCTTCTCCTATGATGCCTCTATCAGCTTCATTGATACCTCTGATGCAACAGTTCTATTTTAGGAAATTTTAAAAGATAAAAAAGAAAGAAAGAGAAAAAGGAATGAGAAGATGCAAGCTTGAGCTGGTATATAAAATTACTACTTCCAAGTAATTTTCATTTCTTCCCCAAAGAGTTCTCAGGTTTCCGTGCCTTGGAACACTTAATAAATCATCTGTTATTCTAGTTTAACAGCTCTCCAGTTTTATTCGCTGACATATGTACACCCACTAGCTTGTATATAGTAGGTATCTTATATACAGTAGGTACCCAATAAATATTTGTTATATCAATGAATGATTAACTTCAGTCTCAATTCTCTCCAAAATTAATTTCTTGCTTCATCCAGGGGTGGGAACCTGCGGCCTTGGGGCTATATATGGCCTTCTGGATCTTTGAGGGTGGCCTCTCGATCCAATCCAAATTTACATAGCAAATCCTTTTCAATAAAGGGATTTGTTCTGTGAAGTTTGGATTTGGTGGAGAGGGTGCAGTTGGGGATCTGGACGGCCACATGTGGCTGTGAGGCTGCAGGTCATCTCTTGCCTCAAACTGAGGTCTTGAAATTGATTTCTTGCCTCTCCCAGGCTTTTTTATGCCAGCTGTTGCAAAGGAGAAGTTCAGTAATTTCCCATATTTGGTGAATGACCATATGTTCAAACAGCATCTGGTTGCAGCAGAAAGCTCAACTTTGGTAGATGACCTATATGTAAATTAATGAGTACCTACATTGTAGTGTCTCCCACCCAGAGAAGAACAGAGCAGCATTGTAGCTGAATGATATAAAATACTAGCATGGACTCTGGAAAGAGAATCAACTATGGTATTTCTTTTTTTTTTTTTTTTGAGAAAGGGTCTTACTTTTGCTCAGGTTGGTCTCGAACTCCTGAGCTCAAGCAGTCCACCTGCCTCAGCCTCCCAGAGTGCTAGGACTACAGGAGTGAGCCACCACACCCGGCCTGACTATGCTATTTCTGAGCAGGAAAAACACTGTGTAGCCTCTTGGAAAGTCACTTAGATGCTTTCAATGCAAGGTTGTTCATTCTAATCAGCCACCCAGTTCAACTGTCAGAAATAGTGTCGTGAAACAAAATGAAACGTGAATTTCACTTTCCTAGGAGCTGCCCATTGTGCACAGGCCCACATGGTGAGAACAAACCCAGCTAGAGAAAAGCCCTGTGGTAACAGCAGGTCATATGGCAGTGGCTCCAGCTCCAGGAACTATGACTAGGGGCAAAAGTTATGTCAACACGCTCTAATAGCTCCACTGCCTGGGGACCCGGGCACGAGAGAGTGGTCTGGAAAAACACGAGCTGCATAAATAAAGAAAGAAGAATGACAGGGGCCTAAGAATAGAAAAAGAAAAATCTTAGGGGTCACAGGCATCATTGAGCTGAGTGTATCTTAGAAGAAGTGAGCTTTGATGGAATTCACTGTGCCCTATCCTTTCTCTCTTAGCAGCTTCTGAATTATTAATATTAAAGCAAGGCTGAAAAAGGCCAGGGATCAAAATGGTTACCTTCTTGGGAGAAGAGGACAAGCCAGGAGAAGATTGAAGAGGATCATCAGCTTCTTAGCATGGAAGCGGGACAGCCGGACGTCCGCTTACGGAGGGAAGATGAGTTGGCAACTATGGAGAAACTGTGCTATGGAAAGAACATGTGTGAAAAGGAGCCCCAAGACCACCAGTGAAACTGGAGTGAGATGTGGAAGGACTTGCTGTACCCTCTGCCCAGAGCCAAGGCTGAAATGGTTGGGGGTTCAGTTTGCAGGAGGCCTTTCAACTTTCCTACTCTTTGACTCCAATTCTCATGCATCGTGAACTTAAGCAGCTGCTGGACTTTTCTACTGTTCAATTCTTCGGTATATTCGATATTTGACAATTTATCTGACACCTCTGGGGTTTTTTTGTTTTTTTCTTTTTTTTTTAGAGACAGGGTCTTACTCTGTCACCCAAGCTAGAGTGCAGTGTCACTGTAAACTCTCAAACTCCTAGGCTCAAGCAATCCTTCTACCTCGGTCTCTTGAGTAGCTAGAACTATAGGCATGCAACACCACATTCGGCTAATTTTTAAATCTTTTGTAGAGACGGAGTCTATGTTGTCCAGGCTGGTCTCAAATTCCTGGCCTCAAATGATTCTTCCACCTCGGCCTCCCAAAGCACTGGGATTATAGGCGTGAACCCGCAAGCCCTGATACCTCTTTTATGTGGGATACTATGCTAAGTGTTGAGGAGGGTTAGAAAGAAAGAAATATTAACCACGGGTTGTGCCTTATAGCAGCTTTCAGTCCCGTTTTGCTCTTGCCCTAACTTTTATGCAAATCTGTGATTCTGAAAGGCCAGCTAGGTCTACACAACCAAAGCAAAATAATAAGAGTGGGGTGGGGAAAGTTATTATATTCACCTAAGCAATATTGTGAAGGTTCATTAAAACATTGCATGTTTAGTTTCACAAAAAAGTAGTTCAAAACTAAATAACTCCATGAAGAAGGCAATAAAAGAGAATTTTAAGGGGAAAATGGGTCATTTTTATCATCTAAATTTATTACCTATCTTAGCTAAAATTCATGTCCTTTTTAGAGTTGAGTTCCTATATAGCTATAATTCTCTAGATAACATAGCAAGGTGGTATTCGGAACAGGGAAATATGTCTTATTGTTCTAAAAGTTGTCTGTCCAGTCTTGCTGCTTTTAAAACTTGCAGAGAATCACTCTGTGAGTGAGCCCAAATGCTTCCTTTTATGCTGAATAAATAAACTTGCTTCCAAGTCAGGATGAGCAGATAGCTCCAAACACTAAACGCTTAATGGCATTCAGCATAAGAGTCCTGATGTGATCCTTAAAATCAGTGGTTAGTACATTCTGAACATTTGAGGGAAAAAAAGTGCACAAATTCATCCTGTAGTTTTTAGTACAAGTGGCATTCATATGTACATAATATTCTCCGTCTGTTCATGTATATATACATATACTTTGCTATCACTTAGTAAAGTAACCAGTCTTTACTCAACTCAGTGTCTCTGGGCATCAAGAGTTCAGTTAGAGGGCATCAGGTAACCAGAGGTGGGAGGAGGCTCAAAGAATTCAAATGTCACCCACTTCACACTTTTGCCAGAGGGCATTCCTGAGTTCTGCTGAGGGACCTGATCCAGGCAGAAGGCTGTCAGGGACCCTCGGCCCCAGAGGCCTTTATTTTACTAATTATACAGAGGAAGAAACAGAGGCACAAGATGTGAAGATGAATGGTCACACACTTTTGATTTTGTGCTTTCTTCCCACAACAATAGTGTTTCTTTCTTTTTCCTTTTTGATCACTATCTTTCTATTTTATTTAATTAATTTATTTATTTATTACTTATGAACGAGACACTCTCACTCTGTTTTCCGGCTAGAGTGCTGTGGCGTCAGCCTAGCTCACAGCAACCTCAAACTCCTGGGCTCAAGGGATCCTCCTGCCTCAGCCTCGCTAGTAACTGGGACTACAGGCTCATGCCACCCCTCCCGGCTAATTTTTTCTATTTTTAGTAGAGACAGGGTCTCACTCTTGCTCAGGCTGATCTTGAACTCCTGAGTTCAAGGGATCCTCCAGCCTCGGCCTCCCAGAGTACTGGGATTACAGGCATGAGCCACCAATAGTGTTTCTTTCTTAGTGAGCGAAAGAAGGGACTCAGATAGGCTAAGTACCTTGTCAGAGGTCGTTCAAAGCCTTTGTCTAAATTCAAAACATTACTGGTTTGGAGATCTACCTGGAACATTCCTGACTAATGACCAGGAGCCAACGTCTCCCCTAGGAAGTTAAGTGCTGCCTCTCCAAAGAAACTATCCTGGGGAAGCTTTGCATTTTCTTTTTTGAGCCGGAAGAGGAAAAAGAGAAAAGAATAGATTGAACTGTTTTCAGGATTAAGATATGGATCCGAGGTGCAAAGAGGATGACAATATTGCACTTGACTCTTGCCTGGAATGGCTTTCATTGATTATTAAGAAGAGACTCCTGCTGGTTAAATAGGTTTACATTGTGCATTAGACCTGGAAAGAGTGGTGTTTCAGCTGCCCCTGGAAGGAGGTGTGGCCTGGGCAGAAAATGCCTTCACTATTCCCTAGGAGCCAAATGGGGCCCATAGATATTCACTTAGCTTGTGCTGTTCAGGCCCACGCAGGGTTTAAAAATAATTAAATTTGTTGCCAACATGTAAAAAAGTTGGTTTCCCTCTTCTCCTTAAAAAACCCCCAAAAGGAAGACAAAAGTCTGGCGAGAGGGCCCACATTCCCATACAGCAACAATGGGTTGGAAGTGGTCAGTGACTGCCTCTTTAAATGGGAGGCAAACCCCAGTTCAGACAGGACCTGCTGCCCAGGGCTGTGTGTCCTGCCTGTCCCTGCTCACTTTTCCCACCCCAAGTCTGCAGAGCACTAGTGCTGCAGATTTTCCTGACTCGCCTCTGCCAGCAGATTCATCCTTGCTGAGTGCG
The DNA here is from genome assembly GCA_004363605.1 of Indri indri. Classification (NCBI taxonomy): domain Eukaryota; kingdom Metazoa; phylum Chordata; class Mammalia; order Primates; family Indriidae; genus Indri; species Indri indri. The sequence goes on from RJWJ010012791.1 coordinate 27,669, forward strand.
GCTCTGTCTCCCAAAGCCCAGCTTTCTTCTAGGTGGTATCCAGCACTGGACAGTCGCACAGGTCGGGCAACCCAGTGCTGGAATCTCACACTCTCAAATGGCATTTGGTCATTTCCCAGGGGTTTTCTGGACCTAGCGGAGAGAGTATGGTGGTACGAATTCTAGACCAGGCAACAGGCCAGGTGGAAAGAGATTTTGGTACAGGTGAATCAGCCTGTCGTGCCAGCCTGCGGGGTGTGCCGTCCCTTCTTGAGAGTGGGGCGAGCCGGAGATTTGGGCTGGTAATTAGGTGATAGAGTGGTGGAGTGGTTACACCCTTCACCAGAGTTGTTCCAGGAAAAGAGAGAGATCTCTCCACAGCCCCATTCACCTCCAGAGGTTTCCTCCAAGGGCCTTCCCTCAGGGCCCGGGCTTCAGCAGGCCTCCTTTTGGGGCCAGGCCAGCCATGACTGGGACTTGAGCATGTGAGATGCCCGCCACAGCCACCTGATGCCAATCGGCCTCCTGGCTGAGTGCCAGACACTGCTTAGGGAAACAAATGGCTCCTCCCTCAGCCTGCAGGTACAGCTCCAAGGTCAGAGGAGGCTGGAGAGCAGCCAGGGCAACGTTGGGCATGGGATCCTGCAGCCCAGGGCGAGAGAAACTCACTGACTTATAAGTCTGCCCCTGCTCAGGACTGACCCCACGTTAGTTCTGCACTGTGATCATCAGATCAGCAGCTGGTTTAGTTCCTACAGCTTTTCCTTCTCCTTCTCCAAACTTCTAGAGCTGTTTAGCTTTAGGAAATACTTAACAAGTTTCACATTTAAATGAGAACCCTGGGAACCCTAAGGAAAAGTAGGTGAATGTCAACAACCTCCCTCAGAGCCTCCTAGTTTTTGTTCACAGCCCAGAAGTTACCGTATGAATTTGGAAAAATCATACTGTGATCTGAAAGACCGCGAGACAAGGGGGAGAGCAGGAGAGAGAACGTAGAATTTGGAAATAAATTCTTAACGCTAGTATGTCCCTAGCAAACATTTCTAATTTCCCTGGGTTTGCAGGCCCCTGAGACTTGAGGAGTTGAATTTCAAGTTAGACCACACATTATCACCCCGCACGCATGGATTCACAGTCCAAATTTAGATCCAGGGGGAAAAAAGCGATAGGAAAACTAAGAGCATGCAGTTCAATACTTAAAAATAAAATTGATCGGGGGGCGGGGCGGGGGGGAGGAGGGGATGAGCAAAAACCTACCTAATGGGTACAATGAACACCATTTGGGTGATGGGCACACTTATAGCCATGACTCAAACATTACAAAAGTGATCCATGTAACCAAAAACATTTGCGCCCCCTTAATATTTTGAAATAAAATAACTTATTCACTAGGAAAAAATTTAATTAAATTAATGATTTGCTTAAAAGTGAACATTTTGATTCCATAGGGAAATTATTAGGTCTCAGAAATTATTTTCCTGAAGCCAGAGTGTATTTATTGACTATTAAGTGCATAACCTCTGCTCTCTAGGAGTTTACAGTCTAACTTGTTTAAGAAGGCATGGGTTTTAGAAAGGACTAATAGCAATACAAATGTTTGCCAAACAAGGTCAGAAAGCTATAGAAATAAGCACATTTCTTGGCAAAAACCAGTGCTATGAGTTTTTATGACAAAGACAAAATTAGACCCATCAGGGAAGGTCCTGCCGAATTTGGCATTTAAAATGTTTTACCTTCTATATAACGACAACCCAGTGTTTGGCTAGACAGACAGGACCATATCTTATTTCTAGCATCTAGAACAGGCCTGACTCATAGCAGAAGCACTCAATTTGCACTTGTTGAATGAATGAGTAAGTGAATGAATGAATTCAGGTAAAGAGAGCAGATAGGTTCCACCATGTTTAAGCATTCCTTTTAGGTACACTTGCCAGCATAACTGATGATTATGAGAGTCACAAGCCCTCCCCATATTTGCTAAGACATCATTCTTAGACACGCTCCTCTGCCAGGGGAAGTCTGGAATAGCAATTTTGCTACTCATAGCCATGTGACCCTGGGCAAGTTCCTGCATCCTGCAAGCTATTGTGCCTTCCTCTGTCAAGCAATACCCACTTGGCTAGGCATGGTGGCTCATGCCTGTAATCCTAGCACTCTGGGAGGCCGAGGCAGGAGGATTGCTTGAGCTCAGGAGTTCGAGACCAGCCTGAGCAAGAGTGAGACCCCATCTCCACTAAAAACAGAAAAATTAGCCAGATGTCATGGCATGCCCGTGTAGTCCTACTTGGGAGACTGAGGCAGGAAGGTTGCTTGAGCCCAGGAGTTTGAGGCTATAGTGAGCTATGATGACACCACGGCACTCTACCCAGGGCAGCACAGTGAGACTCTGTCTCAAAAAAAAAAAAAAAAAAAAAGCAATACCCACTTGACAGGGTTGTGAGAACATCAAAGGAGATCATGTCAGCAAAGCTGTTAGCAAAGTGCTAAGAGGGGCATAGTAAATGGAATTTATTTTCTAATTCAACTCATTGTAATTTGCATATAATAAAATTGCACATATACCTGCACTAAGAGGCTTTTCTAATTTTTACTTATTTATTTATTTTTTGAGACAGTGTCTTGCTCTATCGCCCTGGCTAGAGTATAGTGGCTTTAGCTTAGCTCACAGCAACCTCAAACTCCTGGGCTCAAGCGATCCTCCTGCCTCAGCCTCCTGAGTAGGACAGGCACGTGTCATAACACCTGGCTAATTTTTCTATTAATATTTTTAGTAGAGATGGGGTCTCACTCTTGCTCAGGCTGGTCTTGAACTTCTGAGCTCAAGCAATCCTCTTGCCTTGGCTTCCCGGAGTGCTAGGATTATAGGTGTGAGCTACCACACTGGGCCTAATTTTTAAAAACATCTTTATTTGGTCCTTCTATTTCCAACTTAAAAAAAAAATGTTCATAGATAAAGGGAATTTTCCAGGAAAACATCCACTAGCAAGGGAGAAGCCTACAGAATCTTTACAGAAGGACTGAGGGGCCTCTTTCTGAGGGCTCCAGCCTCTCCAGAGAGACCAAGTGTCTCCAACTGTCTCCGAGTGTCTCAACGTCAGGTCGGACAGGGTTAAACCTGGTGGTGAATTTGAACAGTTTCTCTGGCAGTAGCCTGACAAGCCACAGCACCCTGCAAACTGCAGTTCTCCCACCTTCTGCTACACTGGAAGCCAGCCATTCAAGCGGCTTGTTTTCATGTGCAGGCTTATCAGTAAAAAGAGATTTAAATAGACAGGTTCAAAATGGGACCTGTACAAAGTCCGGGTCATGGGTTGTGTACACATCTCCCTCCTCCACAAACTCTGCTATCAAGCCAATTTGCTCCCCCGTGAAGCTGGGGCACCTAGAAATTATGCAACACTGCAAGATGAGATTGCTCGCTGGAGGGGACCTAGAGGGGCTGATTTCCAGGGAGCTCCCTGGCCTGAGTGGCAGGGCTGCCTTCCCACATTGCAGATGGAGGCGGGATGTGGGGGGAGGGTGTTCTGCTGGGCGGGCAGGCTCAGCCCCCAGGAGAGTTCATGTGGAGTGGCGGAATGCAGTCAGACCCTGCCCAGTCCCTTTCCTGACAGATCCTGGGCAACATGAAAAAAAATTCTGTTTAAAAATCATATACATGAATAAAATGAATGAATGAATATGCTTCAACTATTTCAAGGTGGGGGTGGAATAGAACATTTATTGGGCAAGACAGAATCTGTTAGGCACTCTGTTGAGAGGCAATGAGTGCGGGGGTTAAAATTCAAATCCTAGTTCCACCCTTTACTAGCTGTGAGTGGTTTAATGTCTCTAACCATGTGTTTCCTCACTGTATGCAAGGGAAAATAATAGTACCCAGCTCATAAGGTTGTGATGAGGATTAAATGAAATAATGTGTGGTAAACCCTAACAAGATGAGCGCACACTGTAATCGCTCAATGAATCGCAGCAATTATTAGTAATAGTGAATCCTATCCCTGCAAGGTAGATGTATTAGTTTGGGGTTCTCCAGAGAAATAGAACCAATAGGGTATGTGTGTGTGTAGAAAGAGAGAGAGAGATTTATTTTTAGGAATTGACTCATATGATTATGGAGGCTGGCAAGTTCAAAATCTGCAGGGTGGGCCAGCAGGCTGGAGACCCAGAAAGAGCTGATGTTGCAGTTCAAGTCCAAAGGCCATCTACTGGCAGAATTCCTTCTTGCTGGGGTTTGGGGAGAGAACAGCCTTTTATTCTATTTAAGCCTTTAACTGATTGGATAAAGCCCACCCATATGATGGAGGACAATGTTCTTTACTCAAAGTCCATCAATTTAAATGTTAATCTCATCTAAAAACATCCTCAGAAACATCCAGAATAATATTTGACCAAATATATGGGTACCATGACTCAGTTGACACATAAAACTAACCTTTGCAGTAGACTTGACTAGCCCCATTTTACAGATGAGAAGCCTGAGGCTGCAAAATGTCAGACAGTTGCCCAGAGTTTATAGCCAGGCAGTGAGTTGAAAAGCTGGGATTCGAACCCTGGGGCAATCTAGCACCCAGCACACAGTGCCTGGCCCACAGAAATCTCTCTCTGCTGAATTTATTTCTATCTCCAAAGTCCCAGCCCTTAGCCCTAGACTGGATCCTGGAGGAATGGGGCAAGGGGAAGATTGTTTTCTATTAAGGACAGGGGAAGGAGGGACAAGAAAGAAATGGGGATGTTTGGTATGTGCTGACTTTGGGGGACACCAGCCAAGGGGTGCAATGAGGGGAAGTGGAGCTGGGAGAACTGGCAGAGGCTCTTAGTGGGGTCCTGAGGGAAACACTTAGGATGAGGCCAAGGGGACAAGGACAGGCGTGTAGGTTGACCTCAAGCCCCTATGCCAGGCTGCTGAGGACCAGGTGGCTGGAGGCGACCTCTGAGTAGGTGAGACGTAGGCATGAGACCTGGAACGCTAATGGGGGCTGCTGAGAAGGGAAGTGTCCCAGGCTGGGGCCACAGAAAACACAAACGCTGGAGATTGGATGTCCAGAGGAGGTCGGGGGCAGGGGCAGCTTGTGCAGGACTCTGGGTTTCCTTCTAAAGGGACAGGAAGCCACTGGAGAGTTTTATGCCAGGAATGACATTATCTGGTTGCCCCACTTGCTGGGGGGCTGAGAGGTCAAACCCTTTAGATTTTATTACTTGCCAAAGATCCAGATTTATAGTGGCTGCCTGGAATCTGAAAACAGGCTCTGCTCAAGTAAATACTTGAAAAGTTATTAAACTTACAGTCTAAATATTCCATGAGAAAGGGCAGTCTCGGGATTCCCTCCGTGGGTCTGGGGCCAGGTCCTGGGTGCAGGAGCAGCTGAGAGGACTGCTGCCCTGGAGCACACGACACAGGTACAAGAAAGAAGTGTCAGTCCTTCTGCTGACAGAGAGCCTTAAAGTTAACACTGTCACTGTCCACTTAAAAGCACAAACTAAACACAAAGAGGGCTCCATGCCTGCACAGTACAATCCTGAAAGTCTAATTGATTTAAAGAGTGATGGATCACCCCACTGATACTCATGATGTTTGAGTAAGGCCTCGGGGAGTATACATGAAATAAATATGTTGGCTGAGTGCAGTGGCTCATGCCTGTACTCCCAGCACTTTGGGAGGCTGAGGTGGGAGGATCGCTTGAGGTCAAGAGTTCCAGACCAGCCTGAGCAAGAGCAAGACCCCGTCTCTACTAAAAATAGAAACAAAAAATTAGCTGGGCATGGTGGCTCACGCCTATAGTCCCAGCTACTCGGGAGGCTGAGGCAGGAGGATCACTTGAGGCCAGGAGTTTGAGACCAGGCTGGGCAACATGGTATGACCCCCATCTCTACAAAAAAATTTAAAAAAAGAAAAAAGAAAGAAATATATGTCAGGGAGACTTGGAGGCACCCAAATGGAGCACAGTATAGACAGAATGGAGTCTTGCTTATGTGTAAGGAGCCACTAAATTTAGCCCTTCAAACCCAGGGCTATTGAGGAAAAAAGATTCAACACCGAAATTAAAACATACCTGTGAATGACAAGATTCAAGTTCAAAGAGGCTACCCATGGGGAATCTTATACAGTGGAAAGCCCATGGGTTCCTGAGCGAGAAGGGGCTGAGTCTGAGCTGCCCACTGCCACCTCCTTTTGGGGTGAGCTTAGGTCAACTTTGCAACGTATGAGAGCTCCATTTTCCGTGGTTATAAATTCCCTCTGACGCCCAGGGCCACCGTGGGGTAGTGCGTGTGAAAGCCGCGTCAGCCCCCATGCTCTTGGTTTAAAAGCAAGCACACTGGGGGAGCGCGGAGAAGCAGCCCCCACCCCTCACTCCATAAAGACCCCCTGGGGAGGAGGCCGGCAGGCTCCTGGGGTGCAGGGTGGCCTTCGTGAGGGGCTACTTTATGAGGCTTCCTCAGCGTGGGTGGCTGAGGCCAGGGGTGAGGAAATCCTACTGAAAGTTGATGAAATCCTGGACTCAGGTTCTTCAGATACCAGATTGGGAGAGTTTTCCTTTGAAACTTAGCAAAGGTCAGTTGAAGGCAGATAAAAACAAGAATCGCTTTAACAAAAGGGGTGGTGAGCATATGGACTTAACTAAGATATATCCCACTTCCTTTTATGAGGATGACATGTAATAAAATAATAATATATGTTATGAAATCCTTCATAGTGATGTATATCTGTTATAGTAGGGGTTTCTGGAAACCCACATGAAGGCGCAGTCATCAAATAAAACCTGGACTAGCAGCTCCCAGTTCAGAGCCCCATAAAAATACTGCAATCCACATATAAGCCTGGACCACTTCCAGGGCGCTTTGCCCTGTGCTGTCGTATTTGATGTTTATAGCAACGCTGTGAACAGGTTTTACTTTCCTCATTTCATAGAAGGGGAAAAGAAAGTTCAGAGAGGTGCTCAAAGTTGTCCCGTTACACGCAGAGCCAGTTCTAAAATCTAGTTCCATTCACTACCAATTCTGTGTCCTGCTCATCGAGCCGGCCGTAGCAATCAGAGTCCAAATCCCAGAGATTCTGAATATTGGTGCTGGGCAGCTTGGGGAATTACTGTGTGAGATCACAGAGTTTCTTTATTCTCTTCGATTTGGCAAATGGAGAGCACATGGGGAATAGGAATTTAATGGATGGCTGGAAACAAAGGAGCTCCGTGACTTTGACAGGGGAAGAAACAGGAAGTCTGTTTCTGCCTAGGAGAATGCCTGGAGTGCTCCCGGTAAGCCCGGGCTCCGTCCTCACACACGCAGAGTCTAATAAGAATGCTGGCCGACACATCCACACATAATCCCACTTCATTCTCACAACCCTTTGAGGTTTTCCGTGTCCATTTTACAGATGAGGAACCTGAAACACTGAGTTACTTGTCCAAGGCCAAATATTTGTTCAAGGTGGGCAGTGCAGTACTGTTGGTCTTACTAAATGGAAGAACTATTAATAATTCACCAACCGGCTGAGGGCCACAACGCAGAAAAACGGAGTGGGTCAGAGACCAGTGGGTGCGGGGAAGGGCGGAACTCCTGGGTGGGAGCAAGAAAGACCTGTGCTGCTTGCACACCTGGGGCTGCCTCCTTCCTTCCAGCCCAAGAGCTGAGGTGGGGCCTCGCTCCCCTCTAGGGCTCCTCCCTCCCTCCTCCTTCCACCGTGCTCCGGGTCGCACACCCTTGGGTCTCCTCCAGAGCCCACAGGCCACTGATTACTGCCCCTCTTCTTCTCTGTCCCTAACGTCTCCCTCCTTGTCTTTCCCAGCGATCGATGAGCAGTCCTCCTACCTTTTAACAGTCCTTCCGCTCAGCCTCACATGCCTTGTGTCTCCTAAAACTGATTTCACCTGTTCCCCTCCCTAAACGACATCAGCACCCACTCAGGTGCCCAGGCCAGAAATGTAGCATCATTCTCGATTCCTGCCTCTCATCACTTTCTCATCCAATTCATCGCTGAGTGCTGGGGATGCTGCCCTGTGAGCCCCTCTCCGGTTCCCCCCTTCTGTCCGCTGTCTCCACCTGTGGCCACCACCCTTCTCTCCTGGGTGGGCACAGTGCTGTCTGGACGGCTCTCCGCTCCTGCAGGTGTGCCGGCCCCCTACCTCCCATTCATCGGTCCTCGCAGAGCAGCCAGAGTGAGCTTTACAAAGAGAAAACTGAAGCTGCTACTCCCCTGCTTACAACCCTGCGGTACCCCTGCATTGCTTCTTAGAGAAAACTAGACTCTGCACTGGGGGACACAAGGCCTTTGGGGACGTAATCCTCCCCTCTCCAGCCTCCTTTCATCCTCTCCCCAGAACCCTCTTCCCTGCAACTACCCAGCTGGGCCAGTCCTCCTCACCCTTCCACAATTGATTTAGATGTCACCTGGCCCAGGAAGTCTCTTTTGACGTCTTCCATGTGCTTAAACCCAGAGCTTCCCAGGGTAGCATTTATCCTGCCCTATAATCGTTGTGATTTGTCTAATCCTAACTAAAGCAAAGCTTCAGCTCCTTGAGGACCAGGACTGTGCCTTAATTATCAGTAAATATTTTTTATTTTTTTTTGAGACAGGGTCCCACTCTGTCACCCAGGCTATAGTGCAGTGGTGTCATCATAGCTCACTACATCCTCAAACTCCTGGGCTCAAGTGATCCTCCCACCTTGGCCTCCTGAAGTGCTGGGATTACAGGTATGAGCCATCATGCCCAGCCAATTACAGTATGTGTTCTTTTTACTATATCTGGCACTCAATAAAAACTCAATAGGCTGGGCGCAGTGGCTCACACCTGTAATGCCAGTGCTCTGGGAGGCCCAGTTGGGAGGATCACTTGAGGTCAGCAGTTTGACACCAGCCTGAACAAGAGCAAGACACCATCTCTACTAAAAAAAACAAAATAGAAAAAATTAGCTGAACATGGTGCTACACACCTGTAGTCCCAGCTACTCGAGAGTCTGGGGCAGGAGGATCGCTTGAGCCTGGGAGTTCGAGGTTGCTGTGAGCTAGGCTGATGCCACAGCACTCTAGCCCAGGTGACAGAGCCAGACTCTATACCCCGCCAAAAAAAAAGCTCAATAAACATAGGTTGAATGAATAAAAGATCCAACGAGACCGTGAGGAGTGACTTCGAGGTTCAGAATCGAAAATGTGTCCCTCAGGGGCCAGGCTGGCAGCAGAGATGTCCAGAGGGAGCCCTTGAGAGTTAACCAGTGCTCACCGAACGTCTGTGCTGCACTAGTGTCTGCTGCTGTTAATTTTTTCCTCTTAATTCTCACAGTAATCCCCTAGATACTGGTTGTGCTCCCATTTTGAAGACAAGAAAACTGAGGCTCTGGGAGTTTAAATAATTTGCTGAAAGTCACAGAGTGGTGATACTGAGATTTCAACCTCGTCTACATCCCTTTCTCTGTGCTACAATTTAGGTCCACAGTTTCCTTCTGCAGCAACCTTGACTGTGTGACTCACCTTGAATCTTTGGGGAGGCGCCTATGACTCTACATGCAGACAAAAACTAGCAAACAACTTGTAAGAGGGCAAATTTCTCACCAGACTTAGGACTCTCATGCTAGAAGTTTGAGTATCTTTGCTTAGCATCTAGATAAATTCGGATTCTGTAATAATGGAACTTGAGAGCTGGACAAGACCTCAGAAATCATCTAGTCCAGTTCCTTCTTTTTACACCTGAAGGGGCTGGTGACTTGCCCAAGGCTGCTCAGCTAGTGGCAGAGGCAGGGCTGAAACACCGGGTCTCCGGCCCTCCCACCGACCCCTACGTGCTTTGCCTTTCTGGTGCTCAATTCTTTTTGGGTCTCTTAGTAAAATATCCCTCTTAAAACTTCAAGCTGTGATACCACTTTGTCAGAGACAGAATTTCAACCTTGCTGATGGCCAGGTGACGTACAGCAGTGCACCGGGCCCTGCGGGGACCAGGAAGCTCAGGGGAGCCACAGTGCTCAGGAGGAGACAGGGGCTTAGATGCTGAAGAGGGATCCCAGGAGGGAGCAAGTTGGAAGCGGGGCCTTCCTCTCACGAACGTCAGGAGAAGACACAGGGGAGTTCAGTAAGTTCTGTTTAACACGTACTGGACACCAGGACCTGGGGAAATTGCCCTCACAGGCTTACAGCCCAGAAAGGCAGGTGGCTGTGAGCACGGCAACAAGACGGGATGAAAATACAAAAAGAAAATGCCCAGAGGAGGGTGTGAAGGATTTCGCCAGAGAAAGCGGGGAAGGTTTCCTGGAGGAAGCGGGCTCCTGAGGTGGGCCTTGGAGGAAAGAGAGAAAGAAGAGGACGCAGGCCAGTTTAGACAGAGGGAAGAGCAAGGGCGAGTTGGAAGGGCTGGGAGGACGGGATGTGAATGAGAGCAGTGGTTCCCAATTGTGCTGCCCAGACTGGCAGCAGGAGCAGCACCTGGGAAGGTGTTAGAAACGCAGATGATGGGCCCTCCGGCCAGACCCACTGAATCAGGATTGCTGGGGCTGGGCCTGCACCGTGAGTCTCACAGGCTCTCAGTGATTCTGATGAGCCCTAAAGTTTAAGTCCTGAATTAGATCATCCCTCGTGGGAAGACCACAGCGTCCCTTGGGGACAGCAGAGCCAGGTGCAGACAGAGCACAGGTGCCTGCACTCCGGTTCCCTCCTTCAGTGCCCCTTGGCTCCAGGTCCTCCCTGGCTTGAGTGTCACATACTGCACTGTGTGCCTAGGGGCATGTCTTCCTCCCTTGTCTTGAGTCCTAGAGAGCAGGGCTTCCCTCGGTGCTGACCACGCTGGTACCAAGTGACATTGCTGTGTTTCCAGAAGCCCTGTCATGTCTGCCACGCCCAGAGCCCTCCTTCTTGGCCTCCTCACTCTCTTTATGTCCTTTATGACTCAAATGCCACTCTCTCATGTGGGCCTTCCCAACCACTTACTGAAAATCGACATCCACACCCCTATTCCGGGCACTTCCTATACGCCTTTCTCCGTCTCCTCAATCAACACTGAGCCCGCGTGTTACTTTTCATTTCCTTTTTTGCCAGTCTCCCCTGCCCCTAGGAGAATGTGAGGCTCCCAAAGGCAAAGGCTTTTCTCGTGTGTTGTTCGTATTTCACCACTGCATTCTCCGTGCTAGGACAGAGCCCGACATACAGGAGGTGGCCTATTTGTCACACGAGTGAAAGGTTTATATCATGTGACTCTGCATGGGTAGCTTCAGTGAAATTAATTGAGGAAGCCGGGAATTAGCTCCCGACCCAAAGGCAGCTTCCCATTGCTCGGCCAACAGCCTGTCAGAGTGTCTGGCATGAAGCGTGGTCACGGTGACAGGCTGGGCCCTGCCCGGGGGCAGCCTGAGAGGGAAGCGGGTGGCAGGATGGGGCTGAAGAAGGGGAGCACAGAGAAAGGCCGCAGGCGCCGAGGTAGAGAGACGCCCGTCAGCAGAGACAGAAGTCACGGAAGAGGAGATACGGAAAGGATGAGTCATCTCACGGAGAGAAACCCCAGTCTGATAATCCCAGAGAATGACTCAGAAAGTGCGGTTGAGATACGAGAGCTTCGGGGCTTCTAGAGCTTCCCTTGTATCCCAAATGATGGCCTGGGTATCTACAAAGCCACTTTCAGTTCTCTGCACATCCTAAGAAGAGCTTGCCCCTAATCAGGATAACCTGAGGGGTCTCTGGCCGCTTCCACCAAGTCCCTGACAATGTGAGCTTGAGGACCGGCACCACCCTTGCCTGGCAGGGGTTCCCAGTGAGTGGGCTGGGCTGGCCCTCACTTCCCGTGGGGGAGGCACGTACTTGGGGGTACAAGTTCTCAGATCAGGCTGGGGTAGATGTCCTTGCTCTTTCCAGGCAGCAATGCTCAGCTGAGGAGTTTCCCTTTAAAGTGTGGCAATATTCCTGGAAAACGTGTGCAGTCCCATTTCATTTTATTTTACTATTTTATTTTTTTATTTTATTTTAATTTTTATTTTTGAGACAGAGTCTCGCATTGTCACCCTGGCTAGAGTGCAGTGGCGTCATCATAGCTCACAGCAACCTCAAACTCCTGGGCTCAAGCGATCCTCCTGCCTCAGCCTCCTGAGTAGCTAGGACTACAGGTGTGCACCACAATACCAGGCTAATTTTTCTATTAAATATTTTTAATAGAGATGGGGTCTCACTCTTGCTCAGGCTGGTCATGAACTCCTGACCTCAAGCAGTTCTCCAGCCTCGGCCTCCCAGAGTGCTAGGATTACAGGCGTGAGCCACCGCGCCCGGCCAGCAGTCCCATTTTAAATGCATGCTTTCTCTTTAATATTGCGCAGAGAAAAGGTCAGAGCTAGGCCTTGTTGCTAAGCCAAGTCAGCAAACAAAATCCCATGTTTGCTGTTCCAGTGTGGCCCTGGAACGGCTCCTTTGAGGCAGGCTGGGGTGAGGCGGTGGAGTTGGAAGGCAGAGCATGTACAGGGGGAGGATGTCATTCCTGCCCCTCCCTAAACAGAGACCTGTTTATTGCTTGGTCCACCACAGGGCCTGGCCCCCTTCTTACCTGCATGCCAGCCAGAGTGTCCAACAGTGGTCTACACTTCCCTCCTGGAAATGAAAATCCCAGGATTAGATCTGGGTGTGGTTAAAATGTTCACAGTAAGCATAAGAGATGCAGAGTATGTGGGAATTTAAAGCTCACAGATAGCGGTTCTCTATCACTTGTAGAGCACATTAAAAAAAAAATGAAAACGCAACACACAGGCTGGGAGTGGGGGCGTACGCCTGTAATCCTAGCACTCTGGGAGGCCAAGGCGGGAGGATTGCTTGAAGCCAAGAGTTTGAGGTTGCAGTGAGTTGTGATGACGCCACTGCACTCTAGCCAGGGTGACAGAGCAAGACCCTGCCTCACAAAAAAAAAAAAAAAAAAGACCCCCAACAAACACAGAGAAAATCCCTGTGCTATTGTTCAGCTTCCAAAATCATTTCAGTAGAGTGGGAGTTTTGTTTTAAAGGGAATGAAAAATGTGAGTTTTAATTACATGTTCAAAATTACTATAAAAAATTTTAAAAGCACTTGTTTATATATAAAGAAAGAGGAATGCCATTTTAATATATCCGTAATGTAGAAATCAAAGCGCCTCATTGAAAATAGTGAAAAATGGTTCTATGCACCAATTTTTAATTAAACAATTTATTGCCAACTTGACAAAAGTGGCTCTCAGTCTTGTTGACTAAAATAATTGCTTGAGATCCAGCCATCACATCCACATTCCAGGTAGCCTAGCCTTTCCGGAAGTGATACATGATACTCCTACCTCCATTCCCTTTGTTAGAACTTAGACACATGGCTACTTCTGTCCCCGAGGGAGGCTGGGAAATGTGGTGCTTGTTCTGTGGCTCTGTATCTGGCTAGAAGGGGGAAGTCTATTGCTAAAAAAGAAGAAAACAGATACGGGGTCTACTAGGGCTAGCAGTTAGTATCCTCAGGGGTTGGAGGATATAAATATTCAGGAGGAAATGCTTTTAAAAATTAAGCTATAATTATGATGATGACTTTCCTTAAAAGGTCAGGGGGCTCTCATTTATTCCTCTAAGGCATAAAATAACATTGCCACTGGTCAGAGTGGAGTGTAATTTCCCAAAAAGAGGCAATACTTAGCTAGAAACAGAGAGGAATGGATTTTCAGAACAGAGTCGGGGCTCATGTCCGGCTGGCTGGTGCCAGTGGTGACACAGAAGAAACACACCCTCCCCTGCAGCAGCAGTTCCTGGCACCAGTGGCCCAGGTCACCTGTTTCTTATCTCTTGGAATCAGTACAAAGAATGAGTTTGGATGACTTGAAACTTGACCT
>RJWJ010012792.1:0-41265 GCA_004363605.1 Indri indri
AGAATCTTTGCCCTCAAAAATATAGAATCTATAAATGTACATATTTTTCATATTCTTGGGTATTTATCGCAGTGCCAATTTTGAAGCCATTTTGTGTAATAGTGGTAGATAGATTGCATGAATTTACTTTTGCTTCCCTTCAGCAGCTCCATTAAAACAACAATAAAAATTTTTCTCAAACATCCTATAACCCACAAAGGCAACAAAATGAGATAGGAGACAAGAACAATAAAATTTTTGAGTCTGAGAAATGAAACTGGCTTAGCAGTTAGAAAAGCAGAGATACACTCTGATCTACACTACTAATTCTCCCAAAGCATTAGGACACCAGGCATATTTGCAACAGGGAACGAAGGTGGGGCTGAAAACAGAGAAATCTCGAGATGCAGTTAGATCCCCTCCCTATGTAATACTCTCTCCCCTACCTCATTATGAGGCTAGAGATTTATTCTCCAGAGAGGGTTATATAGAGGATCTCAGGGTTGGGGGACAGGTTGATGGCAGGGACACCATACCTATAACATGGTGACAAGAAAGCATATGCCTTATTCTAACTACATTTCTCCACTAAGCTTTCAGATAAGGCAGCTAGGTCTATTCCCTCTGCATGAAAAATTAGGGGTCTTTCTCCAAGAAGTCTGACCAGTTCTAGGGGGTAACCTAAAGTCACTGTCATCAAAGGCTCCTCAAAGAAACAGGGCTAGCCTATCACCCTATAGTAACGCTCAGAGCGGGTAAACTTGCACACACACTCAAAAGACTTTGATTGTTTTCACAACGCCCACTCTTAAATGTGAGCAAAAAACCTAGGTTTGCCAGGTTCTAACTATTCGAAAAAAGTTCCTAATGTGACAAATAGAGAACAAATCAAACAAAAGACATAAGTGATTTGAAGGAAAGGAAAATATGCAGAGCAGAAGACGATGAAGGATAAGATTTCATTAATATCTTCAGAGAGGTAAGAGAAGAAATCGCATTTATGAAACAATAGGAATCCTATTTTTAAGAAAGAAATAAGGCAGAGGAATTCTCTCCAGGTGAGATCAAGGAAGAGCGGCAGTGAGGCAGAGAGAACCACGGATGACATGTCAGTATATTAGGTGTCAGGGAGCCCCAGAAACCCCAGAATACAGGTAGTTATGGCAAACCCCTTCAAACCTTCGACCCCCAGCAGCAGGACCAGTGAAGAAACAGCAGTTGTGTGACAGAAGCAGCAGAAAATTAAGTGAAACCAAAGGTGGAATAGGCGTCGTGTTCCTCCAAAGGGAGAGGACAGTACCATGCCTTAAAACCGAGTTGAGAAAAACTAGCTGAAAAGAAAGATAGCTCTGTAGCCTCCAAGATGTGGATGAGTGCAAAAAGAAAAAAAAAAAAAAAATACCTGGCAAGGCACTGAAAGATCAAAAGGACTGTATTAGTCTAAGCAATTGAGAATCTCAGAAATAATAGCAAATATCTGATAGAAAAACAACAACAACAACAACAAAAAACCTTCCAGAAGGACAGAACTGAGAAAGAAGAAATTTCTAGGGAGGAAAACCAAACTAATAACGGTAGGACAGACATGCTCAGGATATAAGAAGGTTTACATTGTAGGAAGAGGGTTCAGAGAGAGCACATACAAAAAGCACTGTAACAGTAAAATATCAGTACAGCTTCTCAAGGTGAGAGCACTGTCTCCAAAGGCAAAGGCTGATGCTGAGAAACACTAGTGCAGGGTCTGGCTGTAGAACCGGGCCCCGCTCTGATTCAGAAGGCCTCCAGAGGGCCATAAGCGAACCAAAGAGAAGGGAGCCCTGAAGCTTTATCAATGGGCAAATAGGAGATTCTCTGTTCACCCAAGGCTTGATTAATTTCTTGAAACAGTTCAAAGAAATATTCCTCAAGAGATTGCAGTCTATTTGGGTGGCGACATCCATGCAGGCTATTTTACTGACATAAAAGGGTCCCTGAGCAGTTGGATTGTTAGGTTAGTAGGCCCAAGATTCTGGTGCATTCTTCACACCAGTTCTGCCACTTACAATTGTTTGACCTTGGGCCTTCTCTCAGTTTCCTCATCTGTAAAATGGGGACAATAATAAAACATTCTCATAGGTATTTTGTGATGATTAAGTAAAATATTTAGAACAAGTAAGACATGGTACTAAGCATTTAATGATTATTTGCCCATGTCATTATGATTAATATTATTATTCAGTTGCACAGTAATGGAATACACTTTGTACAATAATCAGCCTCTGCCATGGTGCATAAAAAGATCAAAGTCATGTGATGAAATGGTATGGATAGACTTGTAAACCCCAAAACCCCAGTGTAGATCCAAAAATCCAGAAGAGACCATGAGTTTCAGCTCTGTAATTTCATTCATGCAATAGCATGTGATACTCACTTGGTACTCAATGAATGCATGTTAAAGGAGAAGCAAAGAACCATCATCACTATTAGAGAAATAATTCGAAGTTCATATTCAATAATCAATGTTTTAATACCACCAGCTTCCTTATAATTATTATATATGGGAAGGTTTAATTTTTAACTATATTGTTTTTTTTTCTGCACAAATAAATCACAAATACAGTTTAATTATGAGATTTAGTAGATCTTTTGTTAGTTTCAGAAAACTTTTAAATGAAAGAACTTATGTAGTTATAATATTAAAAATTAAAATATTATGCATAATATTAGTAGTATACAAGGTAGTATATTTACTCTAAGGCCAAGGAAAAATATTTAATGTCTAGCTAATTAAAAATAATAACCAATGAAAATATCATAATTATATTCATTTTTTCATTCAATATTCAGTAACAAATGATACACTCTTCTTTGATGCAGAACTCTTAGCAAATACCATTTTTCATCTGAAGTAAACAATATACCGTGTGAAACTGGAATGTGCTGCTCTTATGATTTGTGACCTAAGCATGTTGCAGTAATTCATATGACATCAAATAAAGAAGGCATAAATCCACCATATGCCCAACCTCAGGTGATATTCTAAATATTTCACTGATTGTGTCTGGGCACTGACCAATGCGGAAGGATGCTGCCTATCAACAACTTGCTCAGCTAAACTGGGCCTCCTACTGAGTATCAGCCAGGTCTGACCCCCATTCTTTTAAAAATATATGTTTAAGCCACGTTAAAGAAAAAATAAATTCATAAAACCTGCAAGGTGTATTTATTGGTCTTTCCTTGAAGCATACAACAAGTATATTCTCCAAGCCTCTTAACGTGAATAGCAGCAAAACATTCGCTGTCATTCTACTACATCACCTCCCACGAAAAACTTAATGGACGGCAGTGGGTCCTTAATCACTTGGAGTAACAAAAATACAGTGCTGGGACTAGAATGGCATAAAGCATCTGTGGTGTGTAAATGCAATATGTTCATTCTTTTATTGATTTTATTTCCCCTACGGAACACAGAAACACCTTCCATAGGTCTTTGTCAGCTAGATTATTAATTTTAGTTTTAAATTCCGGTGTAGTTTCCTCTAGTCTTAAAAATGCTTTCCTTTGCTTCTGCATATTCCCCTGAGAGGAGGTATTATGAATGTTTTTTCAATAGAGTTTCCGTCACATTACACTTAGGGGAGGTGACTTTCTTCCTATTGATTTCTTCGATATTCATTCCTCACGTGTTTTCTCCAGATACGCTTTGTGTCTGCATTTTTCCTTTCCAGTTGCATGGAGCCCTGTGATATCACACAGCCACAGGAAATCTTTCCTTTGCTACTTCGTTTTAAATTATTTTGATTTAATCTCAGAGTCGAAACGTAGTTTTCTCATTGAAGAAATTTCTTCTCATTTTATGATTAGTGTGTGAGAACTCTTCCAGACTGGTGAATGCATTTAAATGCAGTTAATGCTGAGGAACGATTCCACTGCATTTTCTGTTTTGCTTCCAGTAGTAATAGCTCTTGGGAGTCTTAAGTCTCCCTGCTTATGATATGACAGAACACTTTAGGCTTTTTCTGTAGGCTTTTCCCCTGACAAGGGATTAACAGTGAAGAATGCAGCAACAGGGGGCCCTGCAGGCGTGGCCTTGAATTGCACTAGAGTGAATACGAAGTGCACGCCCCTGCTCTCTCTCCCTCCCAGAGCGGGGCTGCCATCCGCCTCGTGCAATGACTCTGATTCCTTACCTGATGTAAGAAATGCCAAATGGTTTGACCCCAACTTTCTCCCATGGCTCCCCAAGGCAGAGCCGAGTGTGGCTGGGCTGTCACAGTGCAAAAGTTGTGGGAAGAGCAGCAGGAGATTTTCGATGGCCTCCAAGGGACCTGAGTGTTAAAAGTGAGGCTAAGGCTATGACAAGCCACAAATCCAGCTTATAACCTCATTTAGTTCTAAAAGGAAGCCATCATTCACCAGAAAACAACAGCACAATTTTAGAAACCAGGATTTCGTCTGCGTTGTTTTTCTGCCCTTTCAATGAAATGAAATTGCTCAGTGAATAATTAACGTTAACTAGACTTACACAAAAGGAAAGGACATACGGATGCTTTCGCTGACACCAGGTTCCTACTTCTCACATCAGTCATCAGGGCTGTCAACATTCTTCTAACCTGTTGGATGTGAGTGCTGATGACTTTACATTTATAGAGAAAACTTAAAACTAGAAACTGAAAGAATAAAAGAAATTAGACATGTAACCTGAGGACCATCCCAAGAATAGCTGATTAGAAAATATGAACTATTCTGGATTACAAAATGATAAAATTATTATAAGGAGAGAAATAGTTTGAATACAATTTGGAAAATAATTTCAAGCTGCAATAGACATAACGGATACAAAGCAAAGCGAACAGATCATATCCAGGCATCTTTCCTCAAGCCAGAATGACTAGATAATGCTGGCACTTGGACACTTAGTAGGACTGAAGTCTGTTAGACTTAGTAACAAAAACTGATTCAGTTGCTAACGCGGCCATTTAGCACCTCTTGAATCTCACTTTTCTTTCCAACAAAGTGGAAAAAAATTCACATACCTTGTCTCTTACAATGAATTTCTGTGAAGTTTATTTAAAAACACTTTAAAAGTGCCATGTAAACTTTACCAATATGCACTAGAGGGATTATGGCAGTGTTTCTTGACAGAATGAATGAGAAACAAGTAGAAACCTCATCTATCTATGACAATCACTTGTATCCTGAACTTGCAGGAGAGCACTAAATTATGTGCTATCTCATATCTATTTCTGGCTTAATTTCATGTGTGTGATGATTATCCTCTATGAAAAAATATTCCAGCTTCTAGATCATTGTCCTTTGCTTTGTACTCTCCACCACCTGTAACATGACGGGCAGTGCAGGTTCGTGGAAAGAGCACGAATGCAAAGTCAGAGTCTCCTGAAGTTAAGCACCAGCTCTGCCACCCGATATTCGCGGGATGTCAAGCAAGCCAGATAACTTCTTTGAAGCTAAAATTTTTCATCTGTGAAATGAGCATAGTAACACCTACCTCGTAAAGTTGTTGTAAAGCTCTAACTTACGACTTATGTAAGGAACCTAGCAGAGTATTTGGAGCACTGATAGTATTTTTATTGTCTCTTTCTGTTTTTTAAATGATTTCAAGATCCTCTAGCTCAGTCTTACATGGATGACATTTCCAGGTGTGAATAGTTTGAGATGAAATGAATTTTACCTTGAAAGTGTCCTTAGGCAAACTATCACAGCCTATTCATTTCCTCCAAAATTAGCTTTCAAGGGCTTACTTTATTAAACAAATCCACTTACTTAACTTACTTAAAAAGGAAATTATCACCCTGTCTTTCACAGTCCAGAAGAGCCAAAAAAGAAATCCTTTTAAAAGTTCCCACTTAACCCTTGTTCATTCCTCAAAGAAGAGGTGGACGTCTTCATCTATTGAATTTCCTCAGCTGGATTCCATTTGTCCTAGAGTGTCCCATAGTCTCCTTACTGCCTGAGAACAGACTTCTCATTCGAACCTCTTTGTATTTGTACCTGCAGCGCTTCTTGCTGCCGTTTCCCCCCTCTACACCTATCAAATGCCCACTGATTGCTCAAGGTTGAGGTCAAGTTCTATCTATGCCCATGGAGCTTTCCCATCCACTTGCTCACATTTTAACTTTTCTGACTCTGAATTCTTAAAGTACTGACTTTCTGCACCATTAACTTTGCACTTTGCATAATAATTTAACCACTATTATTCAGGGCACAGTTCAAAGTTTTACACATTTTATCTTCCAAGATGATCTAAAATTGTACTATGGATAAGATCTTCTACTTTTTGAGTTATATAAATAAATGAGACACAAAAACAAATTCTGTGGAAAGCACCCAGAGCACTGTAAGTCTGACAGTGATAATGTGGGGGAGAGGGGTCTCTGCTCCAATGCTCTGATTGTATTATCCCAAGGAAAATAATTAATTATGCTTCCTTTTTTCATAATGCATTTATCCCATTTAGCCACAAGGCGGTATTTGGTCTTCAGTTGCTTTCTCCATTACTTTTATTGTCAGTCAGTGCTGACAGGAATTGGCAGACTCAGGAGACCACAGGAGGAGACATAGGTCCTTGCCTGCAGTTACAAAAACGCTCTTACTATCCATACAATATTTATTCTGTTATTCAAAAGAGACACCTTTCATTCCCAAAGCTATAAATATAACCCCTTTTTCCTAAAACAAAAGGCTATTAAACAGAAAGAAAAAAAATGAAAGAATAACAGTAGTGATGAGGGGAAGTGATAAATGCATGAAATTTTCAGCATCGTCTAGGTGAAAATAAGGACAAATTCTAGCAGTGACAGAAAGCTAAATCAGTGTGTAACGGGTAAGGAATATAGGCCTACACTAGGAAATTACTGTCTCACAAACATTTTTTGAAAATATTGTGCTCTTCCTAAACATATAAAACTATGAGGAAGCTGGTTTTGTTTAAATAGATTATTTCCCCTAAAAGGCAAAAATTCCAGTCACCTTTGTACCATTAGATTTCCTGGACTTCTTTTATTTTAATTTCAGAATATTACAGGGGTACACACGCTTTGGTTACATAATTTGCTTTTGTACAGTTTGAGCCAAAGTTATAAGTGTGCCCTTCATCTAGATAGCCTGCATTGTACCTGTTAGGTGTGAATTTACCCATCCCTTCCTCCTCCCTCCCACCTGCTTGATTTCCATTGAGTTTTACTATGATATGTACACATGAGTGCTGATCGATTAGTTCCAAATACCACATGTACTCAATCCTAGACTTCTATATCTACTTATAAAGGTGCTTTCCATTTCAGAGCCTTGCCAAAAGCTCCATGCCCTAGTTGGCATGAATAGAACTATAAGAAGCTACATCAAGTTGTAGACCTGGCAGCTCTGTGAAGATCCCCAGAGTCTCTGAGTCAGCACTGAGAATGCACTACGCTTGCATGGAAAACCTTCTCTCTAATGCAGCCACGTTAATATTTCTGTTCTTTCTCATAACTTTTGTCCAGTCTTTAGTCACAAGAGGAATTATTCAGACAGGTTTCCCAAAAATAATGTTATTGCTAAATGTATCATAGTAATTAAAAAATAGCTGCACATAAGAGGAGTTTAAGCCAATAGAAAACAGCAGGGAGATCCTAAGACATTTGGCCAGCTTTATATGGCAAGGTGGGATAAATGGTACTCACGAATTTTCTACCTGAGAGGACACAGTTGTTCATCAGCCCAAACTTGAACCTCATTAGATCAGTCTCCTAGAATTTGCCTAACCCCTGAAAACCTGTCACCCACTGACACATCAAGTTAAACATTTTGAAGAAAGAGCCTTCCTACACAAACGATTTTCTCAAACTCAAGCTATATATTGTAGAGGACATTTTGGGTCATATATAGCCCAGAGCTGGGAATGTTTCCTTGTTGTTTTGTTCTGAGAATATGCCTGGGGGCTTGCACGTGAGCCAGGGCGCCCTGACCCTACAAACAGGAGGGGCTAGAGAGTTTAGGATGCAAACATAGGCTCTCCAGAAACAAAACAACAAGGAATAGAGGGTGTCAAGTTGGGACAATGAGGGAACAAGGAAATTGGTTGGGACAGTTGCCAAACAGGCTGTGTTATAAATAAAGGCGCTGCAGCAGGAAGTCACTGCAGTCTTGTGCTGTCTTTGTGTGTGTATGTCTCTTTGTCTCTGTGTTCATTCCTCATCCCTAGGCGGGCCATGACATATATGACTTTTTACTTTTAGTTGCCTTATTAATATAATTTAGCCACAGAGAAAACTTACAATTACAAGATTATTCCAGGGCTTAGGACTTTTCTTTCTGTCAATTCCTTTAGCCAACATTGCACTTTCATTCCCCATGGTCCTAATCAGAAGTGATAAGTTACTAATGAAGGGCAACTTAGTGCTAGAGAACATGACAACCAACTGTCCTCAATGCACAAACAACATGTAATTTCAAAGCTGTCCATCTGAAATCTTAAAATTATCAAATCCCTGGACTATAGGAGCAGGGATAGCCTCAATTCATGTTCCTAAGCTTTATTTTCATTAAGTCTAAAATTCTGAAAAGAAAATGAGCCCATAATGTGGAATTAACATTCATTATTTTGTTCAAAATATGTGAAATATAAATTTTAAATTATTATTGGTTATAGGTACCAGAAGATCCTTCAAACATATTCCCCAAATAAGCCTGTGAACAAGTATTCTAAAAGCTAATGTCTTTGCCCAGGCAAAATTGGAGATGTCATTCAGCCAAGGATGTTAAAGGATTTGATAATAATTCAGCCGCAGATCTCCCTTTTTCCTAACACATACTCAGAAACTGCATTTCTGAAAAGCAGGCCAGAGGAGAAGATATTGCCATCTGGGAATCCATGATAATGATGACTATGCAGCACAGAAACTCTGGGAAATGCTCTAATAATCTATGAGACAAGAAGTGAAGAAAATACAAGATGATACAAAGAGATTATTATTAGCTCAGTAATAATTTAGAATTAAGAGGTGACAGTCGCATGGCAAGTTCTCAGTAGGACCTGAGGAGCTAAATCTATGGCAATCACATGTCCTCACCCCTGTAACTTAAAATAATTAATATATGGATGGTAGTGATTACTGTTATATTGTCATCATTCCTATTATTACTACTACTTTTGAGGCAGGAATTTATGGCTTCTATCAAATTAGTAGAATTGGTAAAATTAGTAATTCTTAAATGTAGCCCAGGTGATAACTTTATCACCTGTATATAGTCAGCTGTCCTGTGCAAAGTATCTAAGAGCTAGGGCAGGACACCCGGAAACAGAGGCATCTTGCATCCTAGTAGGACTTTTATTAACTAAACAAATGGAACACTTTCTAATTTTGTGTTTTGCTAACACTGGAAATTTAACTTGGGAATTAGAAGGAAGTAAACATTAAACAGAAGTGATATCATAAAAAAAAAAAATTCACCTGCTGGTTCTGTCAGCTTTTCTGATTCCTTATGTAGAGTATCAACTAGTCATATGATCAAATAAATCTATTTTTAATGCCACTAACTTTTCCTATAGTCAAATATATAAATTCTTGAATATAACAAACCTATGTTAAACTGATAGGTTAAATTTAGCTGCAGCTGGTTTCATTTACCACGATCCACCATTTAACTTTATAGTTGATGGGGCACAGAAGGACATGATATTTAAAGATTCATAAAGAAGCCCAGAAGAATTGATAATCCAAAATTTTTCAATTCCATTGGCTCACAGTCAGATAGACACAGTCATAAAATGAGAATCTGTGAGAAGCTAAATGGCACTGGCAAAAATAGAAGGAAAGAACATACACAAATGTTTATTTGAAAAAGGGAACAGTAGAAGAAATAATGCAGGTCTTCACCCAAGTAATCATCAAGAGAAAACTGCCACACCACTGAGATTTTATAAAGGATAGTGCAGGATGTATTGCAAGATAATAATAGAAAATAAGCTATAAAAAGCAAAGATATTTTTCATAATAAAGAGAAAATAATGTGCCTCAATAGTCTTCAGAAACCTTTAAAATAAAGCTCTGCAATTTGAGAAAAGAACAAATAGAAAGAAAACAAGTAAGAGGCCTCAATTCTCTTCCATTTCCTCTTTCACATTTGGACAGTACATTTTGTATCATGGACTATCAAAGTCTCTATGTCTGTAGAAATAGTGATGTTAACAATTAAAACAAAATTATAGCATTCTCATTTTTTTTCACTTGCTAAATTCCTCAAAATTGTATTGATTGATTATGGTCAATTTAATTAATTCCATTTTCTCATTTTTTAAAGATTGTGATAGCAAATATTTTTATTTTTGTTTTAATAATGAGGTTTGTACCTCTATTTCAATTTCTATTTCTGGGCAATAGAGAGAATCAGATATAGTATATGTTGCTGGACATGTTATATGTGTCTGGTAACTGTTAGTTCCCCAAAATTACTAACGTTTAGGCGATTTTTTTAAGAGAGACTTAAAATACTGTCCCCATTGTCCACCATGGGTTTTCAAAAGTTTGAGGCAAAACACCATCAAAATAATTTTCAAAATGCTAAGTTGCCTATACCGCTGTTCCGAACTCTCCTTAAAAATAGTTTATAGCTTATTTTTCAGCACCATTATGTGCAGATTTATGTTTTAGGAAGCTCACAATATTGCTCACTCTGATCGTATGATGTAAGACTGAAAGCATTGAAGTGGAAAAATTAAGGCATTTCAGGTAAATGTACAAATTCTGAGCAATTTTCCAGCAAAGTGCAATGTTTATAATAAAAGTAAGCACATGTTAGAGTAATATTCAGACCTAAAAATGAAGCAAGTCAACTCATTTCAACAAATATTTACAAAATGTCTCCTATGCAGAAGGCGGCTAGAAGTTAGAAGTGCAGGGACAGTGTTATGATACATATTTCAGAGAACTGAACCTCCCCTATCATCTCTGCTGGCCAGCACTGATCAACATTTGGTCAGCAAATAAGCAGATATCAGACATTATCATGTTTGCAGATATAACAACATGGAAAACTCTCTAGGAGAGTCTATGGAACTTCAGTAATAGGTTATGTAAAAACGGAAATTTCCTTGGATGCTGAAGATGTGCCCAAAACCTAGGAGGAAGAAATGCAATAGAGCCAAAAGCGTACTGCCAGAGGAAAGCCAGGCTAAAGCTTAAGGCAAGAAGAACCATGGTCAGATACGTTTTACCTTAATTTTTGTACCTGATTTCATTTCCTAAATACCCGCCTGCTAAAATAGAATAGTCCTCATACTCACATGCATGAAAAATAATAACAATGAAATGGAAAGCTGGAAATAGCAACTATTCTCCAGAGTACACAGCAATTGGAACTCTCTTAGACTGCTGGTGGGAGTGTAACTTAATAAAGCTATTTTGGAAGAAGATTTCATGCTATATGCATGTATACCCAATGACCCAGCAAGTCTAATCCTGTGTATCTACCTAACAGAAAATGAGCGCTTATGACCACCAAAGGATATGCATGAGAATGTTTATAGCAGTTTTGTTTGTGATACTTATTTCCAAAGCTGAAAATAGCTCAAATAACTATTAATAGCAGGATGGACAAATAATATGTATTTTATTCATAGAATAAAATGCTACACAGCAATAAAAAGGAACTATTGATCTACTCAACAACATGGGTAAATCTAACATACAAATGCTCAGTGAAATAAGCCAAACAAAGAGTACATACTGCATAATTCCATTTATATGAGATTCAAAAACAGGCAAAAGTGACTTATGGTGATAGAAGTCAGGAGAATATATCCTTGGAATACCCTTGGAAGGGGGCCATTGACTGGGAAGGGGCATGAAAGCTTTCTCTAGGGATGGAAATGCTCTATATTATAATCTGGGCTCTGTTTACAAATGTGTATGTGTGTGTGTGTGTGTGTGTGTGTGTGTGTGTGTGTGTGTGTGTGTGTAATGTTAAAATTTATCAATCTCTTAAGTTATAATTTGTACATTTTTGCCTTTATGTATACACACGCATGTTGAGGATAAAAAATTATTTCTTAGTTCCCTTGGAATTCTACAAAATAGTGAGATGAAGACCACAACTATGTCTGCAGAAAAACCATCTCACTGTAAGCAAGTTTGTTTTCATATGTGTTTCATACATGTAAGAAGGAAAGGTAACTAGAAAACTGGCTAAAAGAGCTAACTAATGATATATATGAAGAATATCTAAATTTCTATTCTACCGATCAGCAAGGACCAATATCTTAGCCTGATCTATTATCTTTAATTTGTTGTATCTATACCTCCCCCCAGATAGCCAGCTTCTTAAAACGTAAGGCCCAAATGTTTTGCTGGGCTTCACAAAGCCTAACACAAAGCTAGGCAGGCACATGTAGATGTTCATGTTCATAGCAATCATAATGATGTCATTTTTTGATCACTATTTTAAACAAAATTAATACTCCTATAAACCCTATGAAGTTGGTGTTCTTTATTCCCAGTCTACAGGGTGAGGAAACGGAGGCTCAGAGGCCTCATATGAATAACAGGTGGAAGAGTAGGGTCTCATATGTTGTATACAAATCTCATATTCTCTGCCACAGACACTTCCACTGCTTACATTATAATGATTATAAAACATCTGCTTAGACTGTCTTTCCAGCTGATATTTCCATAACCATGGCTCTCCCCTGAGTGATCGGTTGGGTGCCCCTGCTGATATGAGAGCACATGTTTATCAGACATTGCCTTGGGAACTCAAAAGGCCCACAGTTCTGTAGCAAAAATGGCTCATGGCCTCACAAAGAGTCAATGTCCACATAGTTTTCATGGTTTGTTTGCTTTAACACGGCCTTTTAAATATGCTGTTTTTGCTTCTCAGTGTATTCCCATATTGTCAATCAAATGAACCTGCTCAGGGATTCTTGGTTAGTCCTTTGAGAAATTTATCTCCGTTCCAATTATTTATGATCAAACTTATAACATAATTAAGAATAGTTTTTCAAATATACCAAATGACCCCTTTATTCTGAATATTTATTAATCTGCTTATAAGTTAAAAATTTGAATTTTGTTCTTTCTTGACTATGTCTAGAAGGCAAATCAAGTTCTCTTATGATGGCCAGTGATTTTTTTTTTTTTTAAACTATGACCAAAGCAGACTGGTACTCTGGTGACAGTATGCTACCAATCCACATCCACAGAAAGAGAGAGAGAGCTTCTCTGGAAGGAATTAATTATCTTATTTTGCAATCTACATTGAATAACATTGTCATCCTAAAAGTTTTTGACAGTTCTGCACCCTTCTCCTACGTAATTCTAATTGACAGCTAAAAGTAGATCCCATTTATAGAACATCAGCACATTTTTAGGTGGCATGGGCATTCCTTTCATATGATTTGTCAGATTTAATTCACATATAGGTAGAATGCCCTTTAGTGCTAGCAAATTCATATTCATCATTCACTTTCTGTAGACAGTTAATGTAGCATCTCATAGGAACTTTATTATCTCATTATATAGCCTGGATTACACCCTTCCTAGAGGACTGAGTCAAGTTGTGGGTATCTTTAACTTAAGAAAAAAGTGTTTAAAGGGAGATAAACCACCACCAATGGAGGTGTAGAGTGGGGAAAACAATGAATAACAGAACGAAAAGTTTCGGAGGAATGTGTGTGTCATTGCAGGTGTACAAGAGACTCTCCTGAATTTAAATGTGATTCTACAATGTATTGTGTCATCTTGGAACCATAGTCTCAGTTTACTCACCTTTATATTTATTGTAAAAATTAGATAAGGCAGTGACTAAATTGTGTGGCCCAAAGACCAATAGGTAATTACCCAAAAACTAGATCTCTTCACTTAAGAGAATTGTTCTCATCAACTTAGACCCATCTTGTCTTCAGTCCTTATACTCCTGGGCCATCCTCTGAGGACAGAGATACCCAGGGGATGATTGATGCTGCCGCTGACTGTAGCAATTTATGAATTAAACCTGCTTGGAAGAAGCTGTTGTAACTGAAATGACATCTAGGGCCCACGCTTTGTGTCATTTATTCTTCTAATAGTGGGGCTAGAGCTAGACTTCAGCCAGTTTATTTACCACAAAACAATTTATATTTTTTTCTTGATTATGAGATTTATATCCCGATTTTAGCTTACTGAATCATTTTCCACTTTAAATATTCTCTTGCAAGTTCTCACTAAAATCGTAGAGGACTTTACTATCTTCAACAGCAAACTCGATTTCAGTTTCAAATTATCTGATTTCATTCCTTTCACTTTTCCTAGAAAATGGCTTTCATACCTTCTACTGTTATTGTCTGTGTTTTAAAGCAAAAAAGATGAAAAAAATCTCCTGCAGATATTTCTAGGTATCCAGTTAGTAATTTGAAGTTCATAATCATAACACTTCATATAGCAGCCATAGAGTTCTGGCAGCGCCACTTGGATGCACTTAAAAATGTCACTAGCTTCCCTGTGTCTCACTTCTCTCATCTGCAGAACTGGACAAAGCAATAGTAGTAACAGCCTCTACCTTATAGGATTATTGTGAGGAATTAATGGATACCTGAAAAACATTTAGTGTAGTGCCTGCTACACAGTAAGAGGGTTTAATAAATGCTAGCAATAAGAATATTTCATAATAGAAGATGCATTTAAAACACTTATAAATTAGTTTTGTTGGTTTTAAATGCTGACCATAGAGAGTATTATATAGTTTTGTTTTCTTTTGCTTTGCTCCCAACACATATGCTCCTCGTTTTTGAAGTATTGAGAGCTCTATCTAGCATGCAGCAGGCATCAAATAAATGTTTGTTAAATCTATAAATTGATGATGCAAAAAAGTGAAAGTTTTATTTCAGCTCTTTACATTTAAAGTCTTTAGGATGTCATCAATGATTTAAAATTGTTTTGCACTTAATAGCGATGCATGCAATAGTAAGAAATCCGCCCAGTAACTAGGTATTTTTAAACAAAATGAGACAAATGTTATGAATATTAATAACACAGCTGAATTAAAGAATGCACTGAAAGACATTCTGTTCCTCTGAAATATATCAAAACTAACTCTATTGCCAACAAAGTGTTATGGGTAGAGTTTTAGTTAAGACCATACAAAGGTATAAGAGTCATATGAAATTATCTGATCAATTATGTTTATAAAAATTATTGCTAATAATGTATTTAGATTTTCCTGTGTTTAAATTATACATTACTGCAGGTACTCCTCTTATAAATGGCAAATCTGTATTTTATTTGCAAACTTTTTTTTCATTTTTTAAAAAATGTGTAAA
Organism: Indri indri; assembly: GCA_004363605.1. Lineage (NCBI taxonomy): Eukaryota > Metazoa > Chordata > Mammalia > Primates > Indriidae > Indri > Indri indri. Next base: position 15,251 of record RJWJ010012792.1, read on the forward strand.
GATATTTTAACAGTGAACTTCAGATGGGATCTCAACTAATACTGTCCTATTCAATAGCCATTCTAACAACTAAAGCTGGGCAAAAATGGAAAGAACTACTGTGTAAAGTGTTAAGTTTCCTGATTTAGGTGGGATTACTAAGAATAAATAACTATTTCTAAGGAATGTTGCAGAAACAAAAAAAAATCTATACTGGGTGGAAGTTTGAATTCAACATATTCTGCAGATGCTTTCATCTCAATGATTCTAATTTTAAATCTGTAACTTTATTTAATATTAAATTGTAGTAGTTTTATATAATTCAATCTCTACTGATTGATGGGAGAATTAGAAGCCAATCATACTGTATTACATAAGAGAAAAGGCAGTGCTATCATTCCTTCACTGACATCTCCCACCATTGCATCCATTTGGCACTTATTCAAGTCCAATATACATTTTATAATAGATTTATTTGATATTTCAGTGGGGATCATATGTATTACCAATTGCCATGACAACAGCTTTGTAATCCTGCAGTCACATTAGAGCTCATTAGTGCCAATTGCTTCCATGAGAATATTCATAACCTATAATGATAAAGCCTAAGTGATCATTTCTTCTTTTATCCTTTTTTATTATGTTTTTTTCTCTGAAGATTCAATTAGCTCAGCTTTGCCTACCTGAGCTATCAGGATTTCTATCAGATTCAGCATTTCCTTTCCAAAGAATACAGGCAACCTCATTTAGCAACTTTCAAAGTGTACAAATTTATTTCAATGACTTGCACAAATAATGTATATGACTCCATTTTCGTTTGTTCATATTGAATTTGCACCATGAAGCAGGGCTGCCTGTTGCCCTATTATTGTGTAAACTTCTATCCCCCTCACTAGATGGCTAAAGTAAACATTCATTCCTGAAAAGAGCTTGTGTAATAGTATTTAACGGTGTTTTCTGATCATTTACTAGTATTGTCTTTCTTTTTTGCTGAACTAACTTTCTTTTATCTTCTTACTTTTCTCCCACTGAGTATAAACAAACCTCAAGGCAAACAACTGCCATGTAAATTCATTTATCAGCAGAGAAAAGACAAACAAAATTGCTTTAATCTTAATTCAACTCAATTCAGCAAGCATTCATTGAGCACCCATTTCATGCCAGGTGCTGAGCCAGGAATTGGGGAAACAAAATGAAATTAGACAGTTTCTGTTGTTAAGAAAGAGAGAGGGATACGTAAAAATAAAAATGCTGTAATATTACAAGCATTGTAGTTTATCTATAATGCAATGTATAATACTCTATAAGAGGGATTGTAGCATAATGGTCAAAAACAGGGACTCGATACCAGATTTCCTAAGTCTGAACCCAGCTCTAGTACTTAATATCTGTGTGACTTCGGGCATGTAACTTAACCTCTCTGTGCCTCAGGATTTTTACCTGTAAAATAAGAACAACATTAGTAACATAGGGTTGTAAGTTAATATTTATACTAAATATAAATTAGTAAAGTGCTTAAGTGTTTGTTACATGGTAGGTGCAATATAAATGTTTGTTAAATAAAATAATGGAAAGCTACTTATTGCTTAGCAGATGAGAGAAAAGGTGATACCAATGGGATATTAGGAAAGGTATATCAGAGAACTTGTATTACTTAAGCATCTTTAAGAGTGAACCAAATCTTCCAAAAAGGACAAGAAGAAGAAAGCATAAACAAAGGCACATGAGTGTGTTAAGTCCTAGAATATTCAGCAAAGGGTTAATTTGCTCTTACAGACAGAAAAAAGCCTTCATGCAAAGAGTGACTAAAGATGGGTCTGGGCAGGAGGATGGGAACAAGTTGGGTGTGAAGGAGCAGGTTTAAGGACTTTAGATTCCAACGTCCAAGAAACGGAGAACTATTTATCTTACTGAGTGGAGTGATTAGATTTGGATTTTAGAGAGATAATTTTGGTTATAGCACAGAAGATAAATTGAAGCAAGAGATTCTGATGATATGATGGCCAGTCAGGACTGACCACTGTAATAATTCAGAGGAAGATAGCCTGGGCCAGGAAGGCCAAATGGTATTAATGAAGGAAATAAAGAATCATGGCCCCTTCTTGGCAGAAGATAGAACCTTTCCCATGATGGAATGCCCAATCTCCTGCTAAGGAGAAATTAACATACCTTGTAAATTGTTTAACAAATTTGCCAATAGACACTAATGGGTTAAGACCTCTTCTCAGAAACTTGTTACCTGCCAATCTAGCTAATCGTCAGTCAAGAATAATGACATTTAAACAATGCTTCTATTTTTCTTGTGTCCAGTCTAACCAGGAGTATCTGATCATTCTTTTTTCCTTTAATAAACTGTCCTAATCAAAAAGGCATTTTTAATTAACCTTCTTAGGTTTCCTTTCTTAGAGGAAGCTAAAGTTAAAATCTGACATGTGTCTGTCCCCAAATTGTCAGCAAAAAAATTTTGACCAAGAATGCAGAAATTTGGAGGAAAATGATGTCCTTGGTTGGGGAGTTTAGAGCTGAAAGATCTTTCAGGATATCCAGGTAGAGAAGAGAATGATAATAGTAGCTACTATTTATTGAGTGCCCTATATGGAAGGCATTATGTCAGGTATTGACCTATCTTTAACCTTACAATAATCTTGCAATTAATATCACTAGTACCATTTTATGGATACAAATGCTAAAATAAAGAGAAGTTATTAAACATGCTCAAGACCACTTAACTAGTGGCTTGTTGAGATGAGATTTGGATCCTGGCCCCTTGATGTCAAAGTCTGTACAAATTCCATTATTTCAAATTCACCCTGTTATCTGGCAGTCAGGCAAGATGATATATAGTACTGTCTTAAATACAGTTGTTAATTATTTGTTAAAAATTGTGTCTCTATGAAATAGATAATATTAAAAGGTTTATTCCCTTCTCGAGTCAAATTTTAGAATTAGAACATAGGATAATTGCATTGTCAGATTGATCAAGAGCACAGCTGTGGACTCAGGCAGATCACAGGTTTGAATCCGGGACTTTGGAAAACTCACTGTACCTCAGTATCCTCACTATAAGGTGGAGATAACACATGTCTCTTAAGATTACTGTGACTATATAATGAAAGAATGTTTGTGAAGAATTTTGTACAGTGCCTGACAAACAGTAAATTATCAAAGGTAGCTACTTTTTATGGTGACTTGGGCCAGAAATATTTTTGTGGAGACACATGCTTGATATTACAGCAAGAATCAAAAGCAAATTACTTGATGCAAAAAGTTAACTTAATTATATTTTCCAGAAAAAAATGCTTGCATAAAGTCAGATACAAATATATTTCACAGTTTAAAATGTGTTTTGTTTTAGGCTTTATATAAAACTGTCTAAGAAATGTCAAGTAACACAGTATTATATTTACAACAAAAATAGAGTAATTCAAAATTATTGTGATACAGACTTTAAAATACTGTTTTATGTAATATCAGACCAAATTTTATTCCTACATTTGATTTTGACAGCTGCATACAAGATTGAACCGAAATCAACCTCTTGGAGATACAGCACTTCTGTCGAAGCAGATTGCAGGTGGGTATGTTTGCAACTCATCTCATCATGTAGAGTATAAAGTATTAGTGGGAATAGGGGCCTGAGAGTTAGGGTCCTACATCTGGCTTTTCATTAACTAGCCAGTGACCTTGGACAACTTACAGTTTCTCTAGACTCAGCCTCTATTGCTGTAAGATGAAGTGCTTGGAATTAAGAATTTGAAGAAGTCAGCTGCCCTAATACTCTATGAGTCTATGTATAGCAGAGAACTGAGAGCAAGGCTAGAAGAAAAAATTGAAAGTGGCATATTTAGACAGACTTTTACCTTTGAATACAACATAGCTAGTACCAGATAAGAAAGCAAGATGGGGATTTGGTCAGGAGGAAATGAGCTGTTTGAGAGAGTTTATTGAATGAGATTCACAATCTTAGACATCCCTAAACCAAACCACTTTCTCCAACCATCTGTCATCACCTCACCTATAGAAAGCCTTCCTGACCTTCCTATTGGGCCTCACACATTTATTGTACTGACCACCCTTACAAATTCCCACTGTTCTTCACTTTTCAAAGATCTTTGCTTTACTTAAGTATGACAGACATGCTCAAAGATAATAAAATTCCCTTAAATCACTAGGGGAAAACACTACCTTTGTTTTAGCCTCAGTGATAACTCTACAGCAAATACTTGAGATATTTAAAAGCTCAAAAATTATATATATGTATAAACATACACACATACATATGTTGCAGCCACACAAAGAAACCATGATAACCAGAGAGTGGGTGAATGTTATTGTTAACTTACTTGCACCAAGCACCTACTAGGTAAGAAGAACCTGCCCTTAAATAGGTTTACCTATGGAATTTAACAATTTTACATGAGTAGCAGTATTTGTTCTTTCATTCATTTACTTAATAAATATTTATTAAATACTAGTCATTGTTCTAGGTCCTAGGAAAATACTGTGAATTTAGCAGACAAGGTGTTCTATTCTTCTTCCATTCTAGTGCAGACAAATAGTTTACCATGTCAGGACTTAGACTGCTCAGGAGTTTTCGTTAGTCTAGCTCTCAGGCTGTTTTTATATTTGTGTCTCCACACTACCCCTCACTACCACGAACCCTGCCCAGGAAATTACAAGAATTACTTTGAGAAGCATTGATAGAACCACAGAATTAGAAGGTATTCTAAAAGAATGGTGAACACTTGTGATTGGAAGCCTAATAAACATCAGGTCAGTTTTCATTTTCTCTCATTCTAACCCAGAAAAGGTACAAAGGTCTAGAGTTATCCCTTGGAATTACTGTCTACAGTGTAGCCTATATCGTGATACTATTGGGAATGCAAAGGTAGAAGACACAGTCTGCACCCGAGGTATTTGCAGTTTAGTGATGACAAAAGAGTAAACAAGGATGGTGGCAATGTAATGAGGCACTTAGTAGATTAATATCAAGTTATTTCTACTTCAGAGTAATCCAGAGCGGTCAGGTTAGTTACAAGGTAAGTTAATTTGGGAATTCACGTTGCAACATGAATTCAATTTCTGAGTCTGAAACCCAAACTGCAATATATCTGAATCTCAAATTGGACTTCAAGTGGACTTCAGCATTCTGATCTTCTATGGGGTATGGTATAATTCAGAGTGAGGTCAGTGTTCTATGGGCATGAAACAGTTGCTCAGGACGTAAGAATTCTAAGTTCAATTCAGTGACCTTTGGCTCAGGGTCCAATAAACATAACTACCTAACACCAGCTAATGTGAGTAAGGAAACTGTTCATTAATAGGACGAGAGGAAATTTGTTTTGAGCCACATCATTACTCATCTATTTAGCATCTACTCTGTTCTCAGCCTTGTGCTAGGGACAGGTGAGGTCAAAAAATTAAAGGGGAGCAAATCATTGATCCTAGGCCTCAGAGACCTTGTAATTTAGTTAAGAAGAGAACCCATATACATGAAACTGGAAAATAATATCCCAGTCAAAATAACTTCAGTACCTTTAGTAGCCTGGACATCTTGAATAGATTATCTCCTACAACCTAATATGAATCTTGTGAGTTAGGTAATACTATCTCCATTTCACAGGTGGTAAAAATGTCTATAAAGAGGTTAAGAATTGAGCTTAAGTCCATACCAATACGTTTTTAAAATGGAAATAAAAAGTAGATTCCCTATCTTTCAACTCCTAAGATTATACATGCATTCTGTTGTCTTTGAGCTCCTCTCTTGATATCAGTGGAATTCAATTTCTTGTCATCAATAAAAGGACAGTGAACTAGAATTAATCAGTGGCCATGCCTTATAATATGATAATCTGAGGTTTTTGTGAGAAATACAGATGCCTGTCCTTCTACCGTAGAGATTTTATTTTATCAAATGTGAATAAGTAAAATGCTTAGGAATCAGCATTTTACAAGGGGTTCTAGGTGATGTCTACACAGCTGTTCTCCCAAACTGGTACAGGATGGATTATCTAAGAATTTTGGGTAAGGGTATCCCTTAATCCAAAATCCTTTGGACCAGAAGTGTGTCAGATTTTAAATGTTTTCATATTTTGGAGTATTTGCATTATGCTTACCAGTTCAGCATTCCTACTTCAAAAATCCAAAATTCAAAATGCTCCAATGAGTAATTTCCTTTGAGAGTCATGTACGTGCTGAAAAAGTTTCAAATTTTGGAGTATTTCAGATTTCTGATTTTTGAATTAGGGATACTCAATCTCTACTTAGGAGCCAGTAAACTAGCACCCTGCATTTTACAGAATGGCCCAGGGACCAGTAATGCTGCCCTCACTTGGAGCTGGTCAGAACTTCAGAAGCTTGGGCCTGACACCAGATGTGGCAGGTCAGAATCAGTATTTAATGAGATCCCTGGTGGATTTATATGCACAGCAATGTTTAAGAAGCATAGATGATTCTTTCACAGTTAAATTTTATAGTCCTGGTAACTAAGAGCTATTGGGATCCTGAAAAGAAAAGTTAAAGTGGGCTAATCTAATTGGTATACCTACAGGAGGCAGGACTAAAGTTGGGAAGGCTTTGGATTGGCAGACCAGAAGAGGAAGGGTATTTGGAATTCTAGAAAACAATAGCACTAAAAACACAGGATGGACGTCAATCTGGAGAGTTATGGGCTGATGAATAGATGAGTTTGAAGAGAAGCTTTTATATTCTACCTCTCCTTCAAGATCCAGCCTAAATGCCTTGGGCAAGTCTCCTTTTGTGCAATGTCTTATCTATAATAAGAACGTAGGATGAAACTCCTAATTCTGTTACCCTTCTGTACCTCATATACTCCAGTAAGTGACTCTCTTTCAAGCAAAAGCCATTATTTTGAAATCATTGCCTTGCTATGTCCAGGTTGCCTGACTTGCCATACACATTCAGAGGTGCTTGTGGTGAGGTTATTGAAAACTTAATTTTCCTTTTGCTTTTGAAACAGAAAAAACCTTTGCCAACACTGCTGACTGACTGGCTAGGAAGTCATGGTGTAGTAGCAGCTCTGTTGAGGATACGGGATAGACAGTACCAGACGGCTCTGCTCTACTGTGGGCCTGAAATCAGCAAGGCGGAGACAGGAAGTGCTTGAAACATTTCCAGGGCAAGCGGAAGCACAGCGTGAAGTAATATGGCGTATGGATAAAGAGCCGAGACACCTACACCTGTGCTGCCCAGGTTGCCGCTCTGAGGAGAGGGATGACAGAATTGAGTGCCACAGGTCCTGAGATCAAAAATGCAAATAAAAAACAGCCTCTGAAGGAGGCAATAGGTTCACAGTGAGGACCCACCCTGGAACATGATCCACATGTCAGGGGATGAGACATTTCTAGGCTCAGCACAAATGGGCGATAGCAGCCTCACGTCTACGTTGAAATGCCTTCGTGAGTAGGTAGCTGAGGTTCGCTTCAGTGCTGGGCTGCAATTTGAATGCCGACTTCTGCTGTAACTTCATGCCAATCACTCCAAACGTTCACTGCCTTTTTATTTCTTTTAGTTTATGCTCCAGATTCCTCTTGTATGACAGATAAATGCTTTTGTACTTTTTTTAAACTCCGGTTTAAGTTTGCTCATGTTAATTTAGAAAATACTGTACATCAGTTGAACTTTAACATATCAAGTTCCGTTTGCCCCACCCCAAGTTTTCAACAGTTTAAACTTGTGGGATTTCTTGGAAAGAGATATTTAGGTTAAAAATTCAGAAGTTCCAATATGATGCTCATCCAGAAGTGCAGATAGATACTCTAAACAAAGCAAATTGCCAGAATGTATATTTAAACCGAAATAAACTAAAAGCACTAGGTATTGAACGGGTGTGATGTAAGGATTGAATTGAGAAAAATAAGGAGGACAACAACTAAGGAAGTTTGCATTTTATAAGTATCTGTGCATGAAATAAGCAGCTCCCGGACTTGCATAAATTAATTCTTCTATTGCTTTTCTAAATTCCCCAGAGTTGGCAGGATCCCATAGGCCTCTCAGTTTGCTCTTAAATGTCACTAGAACCTCTGCTCAGAATTACAACATACCCATTTGGGGATACTTTTGTGTTAAGAATTTGTGCAAATTTAACAAATGAAGCCAGATGAATTGAAGCAAGGAGAACCACATGAGAAACATAATGTAGATACAGAGATAAAAAAACATTAGGCAATATTCCCAACACTTTCTCCTTTAGCATTAAATGTTTATCAAGGCTGCACACTGCAATAATGGTGACTAATGTTGCATGGTATAATGGAAAATGATTGAGTGATATATTAGAGCAATAGCTACACATCTGAGTGTGTACTTAACAGCTTGGCTGGTTTTACTATGTGCCATAATTACAGATACTAAGCTGGCAGATTTAGTTAAAAATGGTTAAGTAATTACTGAAATAAAATGCAAAATGGTTAAATCTTTTTAATCTTAATACTACTTCCCCCCATTAACATGCAAAATAATTTTACTGCTCTTCGGTAAAATGATTTTGATGTAAAGTCTCACTTAGGCCATACAACAGTTCCATAGGTGTTCTGCTAATTAAAGAGCAAACCACAACTTCATTATACTAGTGGAGCAAACAGAACCCACATTGGCTTCCCATGTTGTCCTATGCCTTGGAGACTTGATATGACTTGATAGTCTCTAAAAACCTAACCTGTGAGGCAACGTAAAATGACAATTTACGTAGTTTTTACAGTCCAAGTCCTATAAAGTAATTGTGATCTCTTGCTGTTCAAGGCTAAAGAAAGCCTTTTTCCTCCTTGTAGGCTAGATTCAAGCTCATTTTAAACCAATTCTCACTCCCCTCTAATCTGTGACAAAGAGGTGAGCACTGATTTTTTAACTTCAATTTCTTCTAATGAGCCAATCTAGCAAAAGAAATACATCCCAGAAAGTAGACTCTAAGGTAAATATTTACTGAACTAATTACATTTACCTAATGACTTTCATTACAAATTGGATATGCAGTTCTTGGCCAAAGTTTAAAACCTAAAAGTGGTTTAAAAATGTCTGAAAAATACAACAATCCTTTAAGATATATTTATAAATATATATATATATATAAATTCTTGATAAAATCCAGCGATAGTATTAAAATATTTGAAATAGTACTGTTTCCCTAAATGTTGAAAATATAATTACCAGAAATGAACTTATAAAATAGCTCCAGCCTGATGCTATATAATCATTCTTCTTTCCCTATCCATTGTTTTCCCAAGATTGTAGTAATTACCTAAAGCTTCAGCCATTTGCTTTGATTTTTCACATACTTCCAAGCTGCTATAATACCACCTATTCTCAATCCTACTTTTAAAATAATATTTTTTTCTTTCTTTACTACTTCCCTGTAGGTGACCACATTTGAACTTCCAAGATAACTACATCAGGTAATAATAATCAAAATTCATAATTCCCCGGTTAAAAGGAATGATCAAATCTATAATGTATTCCAACAGAATATTTATACAATTAATTAATGTTATGTTGACATATTAATGAGTAGATTTTAATAATAGTATTTCTTGGTTACCTTAAAGACACAATGGTCCAAAACATACAGCACTAGTTCTAATGCATGTTTTTTGTTTTTAACACCTGAAAGATATATAGAAAATCACATTCTAGTGACTGTATATATTTTGTGGCTTTAATTTGCATTTTCCTAACGACTAACAATATTGAACACCTTTTTTTGTAGTTCTTGGCCATTCGTATATCTTCTTTTTTAAAGTGTTCAAATCATTTGCCCAGTTTCTAAAATGAGACAGCTTTTCTTCTTATTATTGAGCTGTAAGAATTTTTTATGTATCTTGGATACAATTTTTTATCAAATATATGTTTTGTAAATATTTTCTCCTAGGTCATGGTTTACCTTTTCATCTTCATACTGATGTGTTTCAAAGAACAGACTTCTTGATTTTGATGAAGTCCAATATATCATTTCCCTCTTGCATGATATATGTTTTTTGTAGTCTATCTAAATGTATTTTGCCAAAGCAAACAATTCTTTCTCCTATTTTTAGAAATGTTTTTATCTCTTCTGTTAGGCCTCTGATCTATTTTGAGTTAATTTTTGCATGTGGTGTGAGATAGGGGTTCAGATTTATGTCTTTCTCCTTATGGTCCAACACCATTTTTTGAAATAACCATGTTTTCTATATTGAATTATCTGAGAATATTTGTCAAAAGTCAGTTGGCATTTGTGTGCAGGTCTATTTCTAGACTCTCTAGTCTGTTCTATTGATCTATATGTCTATTTAGCACATTATCTTGATTATCAAAACTCTCTACTCTCTTATTTTTTAATTTCTGCACTAACAAAGGCCAGTGTCCCAACCTACAGGGCCTTACTGCCAACCTCACATTTTCTTGCTAATACTGGTTTCACAGAGGACTGGAAAACACTCCATACACACACACACGCACACACACACACACACACACACACACACACACACACACGTGGGCCAGTTCATTTGTGAAATATTAATATTAGGTTTAAAAATTATTGAAATTCTTTCTCACAATCTCACAGAATTTACAGAACTTTCTGAAGTTCAAAATTAATTGCCATCATAATTTTACACATCATTGTCAGAGTACAGTTGTTATAAGCATATGTCCATTGTTTAAAAAAATAACAATAAGTACAATGCAAATCCAGCTAAGAGATAAATTGCCTAAGCATCTGCTTTACCTGGTATAATTTGAAGGAAAATAAAAGTTATTTTTATTACTTTCAGTCTTCTACAATGGAAAAATTTACCCATCTACATACCTGAGCATCTTTTAATTAATATTTCCAGGTCAAGGCATTGCCACATAATAAAGGGTGATAATAACTGTCACCACCTTACCCAATAATAATGCAGTAACTCATTAGCAAGCACATTGAAAAAAGCAAGAGCTTTAGAGTTGTAGAGTCCTTGGTTCAAAGTCTTCTTGTTCACTTTGTAGCTGTATGTGTGACTCTAGGTAAAGCATTTAATCTTTTGAATCATTTAAAAATAAGAATAGTACCAACCTTGAGAGTTTTCTGTGAGACCAAAAGAGAGACAGAGTTTATGTGTGTGTGCATGCATGAGTGTGTGTTCTCCAGATAAACTTCCTACTTGTCTATAGGCTACTTGAGGGAAGACAACATTACTATAGTGAACAGAGTTTAAAGGCTAAGACCAAAACTCATAATTTCTTGGAATACTTACTTTCCATTGTCCATTGCAGCTCCTGACCTAACAATGTGGCTTATTTTGGTTCCAGGTAGACTTTCTAATTCAAGAAACTCTCTGATCGGTACAAATCTCATTCTACCTCTCATTTCACTGGATGTGATATCTCAAGGGTAATTTAGGGTCCAAAGCTATTTAATGGTTTGCTTCTAATGTTCAAAACTGTATTTTTATTCTTAAGCTTTAGATCCAAAATACAAATCTTTTTATTCTGTTTATATTTCCAACAAATTTTAACAATAGTCTGATTTATAAAATAATGTTTTCAATGTTTTTAATTACATTCATAAATTTAATATAGTTCATCTCCTGTTTAAGTACTTTGGCTAACTCATAAAATAAGATGTTCCCTAATACTTTTTGTAAAGCCAGAAGAATTAAAGCTATAAATATGGTGATTCTTAAATTATTTTACCTTTCCCAATATAATACCTACTCTTAGTAAATTTTAAGTCTAAAACAATTTCTCAATAACATTTTAAATTAGAATCACAGGTTAATATTTTACTTGAAAAAGACAAATACTCTTAAACATTACTAAATTCTCTTTACATTAATTCTCTTAAACTAACTAAAATACTAAATATGGAAAAAATACCTTCTTAGTACAAAAACATGTATGCTATGGATGTGATTGTATTAAAAATGTTTATGTTTGATCCTAAATCTTCCTGTGATTAAGGATATTAAGGAAACAATTACATCACCCTATATGCCTTCTCAGAGGAATAAGGTCATATAAGGACCAGAAATATAGGCTAGGAATATGAGGTCTGGAGCTGTAAATATGCAGGGTGATTTTTCTCACAGTCTTAACTGTCAGGCTGACTTCCATTTTTATGCACTATACCTTAAGGTCCTTAAAATAAAGAAGGAGGATGATAATGTTACTCCTTTTTCTGAGCTTTAGTCACATTTTTACCTCATTCTGTCATTTTTTTCACATAAACTTGCAACCTTCCGCTTAGGCTACTACATCACTTCACTGAATTTTTTGTGCCTCTGTCTTTAATTTTATAGATTTGATAACTTCACAGGAACTAGCCAATTCTATTCAAATCCACTCTATTCATTAGGAGAAGAATTTTTGGATTTTAAAATGGTATTCATGGGAATTCTACAGACCTCCTGTGGCTTTTCTGTATATACGTGCCAAGATCGTTATCTTGGTAAGACTACAGGAAAGAATAGATTGAGCTGTAGTACAAACATAAAAGTGCATGCAAAATATTATACTAGATTAACAAAAGGAAGAGACATACTCTCAGAGATGCCATGTTGAAAAACTCCAGAGGTGCCATTCATATCACAGCCTATAGTTGTGGGTGTGCCAGGTACTATTTTGGGCAATGATGACACACCAATTATAAAAATGACAAGGTCCCTGCTTGCCTGGGGCTTACATTCAAACGAGAGCAAAAAGCCAGTCAATGAGTGAGCAAATAGCAAAACCAGATCATTAGAGTTTTTCATAAGTGCCATAAAGTACATTAAAGCAAGAGGGCATAATAGAAAGGAACAGAGTATGACTATGGAAGAGCTAATTTTGAAAGTAGTATTGACAAAGTTTGTCTAAGGACGTGAACTTTGAGCTGGAGAATTAGAGGTGGCACCTCTGTGAGACCCTGAGGAGCAGCTTTCCAGACAGTATGTATATAAAGAGTCCAGACCAAACACATCAACTACAGTATTATTAACGTGTTTCGAGGAAGGAAAAAGATCAGTGTGGCTCAAGAGAAATGGGCAAGGGGAGGTGAGATGTGAGCCGAGGATAAGCAGAGTTTGGGCAAGGCCATGCAGGACTAAGAGGCCCTGGTGGAGCCATGGAAAGAAGTTTGGATTGCATTGGAATGTTTTTAAGAAGAGTTTGAATCAAGTGACTGATGTGATTTGATTTACTATTTATTTATTTAGGGACAGAGTCTCACTCTGTCACCCTGGCTATAGGGCGGTGGCACCATTGTAGCTCACTGCAACCTCAAACTCCTGGGCTCAAGTGATCCCCCTGTCCTAGCCTCCTGTGTAGCTGAGACTACAGTCACATACCACCACGCCTGGCTAATTTTAGTATTTTTTGTAGAGATGGAGTGTTGCTCTTGCTTAGGCTGGCCTCAAACTCTTGAGCTCAAGCAATCCTCCTACCTCAGTCTCCCAGAGTGCTAGGATTACAGGCATGAGCCACTGTGCCTGACCCAATTTATACTTTTAAAGATTATTTGGGTATGATATAGGGTCTAAATATTAGAGAAATAAGAGAGTCTTCATAAGAGATATTAGTGGCTTTGTCTAGAGTTGTGTTAGAAAAGATGGAATAAATTGACAGTTTCGAGATATTCTGTGGAAGCAAAGTTTTCAGAATGGTTTGGGTGCTGGGAGACGATGGAAGGTAATGAATCAATTCTGACTCCTGGGTTTGGGATTGAATGGATGAGTAGATGTCAGTGCCGCCTACCAAGATGAAGAAGACTAAGGAAAAAACAGGTAGCTTTGGAGAAGAGGAGGCAATTTGTGTTGCAAAAGAGAGAGAGAGAGACAGATGACTATGGGAACAAAGTCTTAACATGAGAGAAGATGGAAGACAGAAGAAAAGAAAGAGGGAGGGTAAATTAGCTTTGGATAAATGGACAAACTTTATTGTGTAATCAAAGGAAAGAAAAAGACAATGGGTTCATAGAAGTCAGGGTTTTATGTTTCATGCTAGAGCCATTTACATCAATTATTATTGCAAATAAAAAATGAAAGAAGGAACAATATGGTTTCTGCATTACTTTTACTACTTTATTAAAATTACCTCACTTTTAATAAGGTTTTTAATTGAAGGAAAAGCATAGATAAAAGTACGTTTAAGCCTACTTTCTACAGTGTTTTCTGTATATGGGAACGTAGACATGCCTTAGCACTTAATAGTAATCAGACTGGTTTGTCTACAATTTGTCTCTGGTGATCAAAAATGTTTTATTTTGCCTTTCGGCTATACTTTGTGATGTATTTACTGTAGGTAACAGAGAACACACAATTAAGATATTAATTTGTTTTGGAGCTGTGAAGCTTACAGTAAAAAAGCAAACTTTTATATAGTACATAATTATTTACTAGTTATAGGAAATCTATAGCACATTCAAGAGAAAACTTGCAAACTAAAATCAATACAAATAATAATTGTCTCTTCTGGGAGAAGTACTAGATACTAGAACAGGAAATATGAGATATTTGTTTTGTTATTATTATTTTTGTAATATTAAGGATTTCAGTTGCTGCCTCATGGTCCTCTGTTTCTTCTTATCTTTTTTCTGTTTTTCATTGATGCAATATTTTACTATTTTCTGCAACAGATTCTTATTTTCTAGACAATAATTTCATGTCACAGAAAACACATATACACTCACACACACAAACACACACACACACTATCATGCATGACAAGAGAAAGCAATACCCACTTAATCTCCCTTTACTTTTTGACCATAGCTATATAGCAATAAACATTAGTCAGGAGTCACGAGTCACCTATTTTATATAGAATTACCATAGTGGTGGATAGCAGTATCTTCATAAGCACTGACTCAGAAAGCTAGTGTTTCCACTACTACCAAAAGAAGGTAACTTCAAACAAGTTACACTTTCTATTACTACTATTTATTTCTTCTACAGCAATTGTTCTAACAAAAGCTTAAATAAAAAATATTAAATGTGATTTGATTTAGGAAAAGCTGTTTGTAGCAATACTATAATTGGATTTGTTTTCTGTGTCTCTCATTTGTTCTATATAATAGGGGAAATTTGGCAGGATTCAAATATCAAAAATATTTTGTATTTAGCATGGTACATACTGAGTGAAATAAGATAAGAATAAAATTGTGAAAGTTAAAAGCATTTATAGGAATATAGAGTTAGAAGAAAGGATAATGAGGAGAGAAGTTATGCATAATTAATGAAAAGGATTACAAGGAGTAAGGGTTAATAAAGAAAAATTGAATTTAGTTATAGATACTATTATTCCTACTGAGGAAATTTAGGTGGCTGAGTGTCTGTCTGTGTAGATTTTGTATCTGAATGAATATCAATCAATCAATCAACAAGTCAACCACTGAGAACTCACAAAACCTATCCACAGATTTGGAATATAAGAAATGTTTCCTATACTCTAAAAGTTCATAAGAGCTACAGTCAATTAATTTAAAGAACAGACTTTTTACTATAGAACCCAGACTTTGAGTTGTATATTATTCTACAAACGAGGGATTTGAAGTATAAAATAACCTGCCTGTAGTTAATAAGCATCAGATACAGTATCCAAATCTAGGAATCTCTGGCTCAAGGCTCATGCTCTTTCCATCTACAATAAGCGAGCTGACTAACTAAACATTTATGGGAGTTCAGAGAGTAGGAATTAATTTGGTTTTAAGTTCTCAAGTGGGCTTTCCAAATAAAGAGTTACTTGAGTTGATTCTTGAGTAATGAATGGGATTTCTAAAAGTAGCATGAAGTCAAGAAGATATGAATCAAGGGAGGATTCCAAGCACAAAGCAAATACAGTAGACTATGATGGGCACAGAAAAATGTGCAATGTCATGGCCTGTAGGGTGTTGAGAAATACTGGGACATAAGTCTGATCAGAATTGGTGTGGGCAGCCAGCTTACAAGGAACTTGGATACCAGAGAGAGGACAAAAATAGAGTTTATATGGGAGGAAACAGAAAGTCATTGTACATTCCTCTTGTATAACAAAATCAAAGTTTTAGAAAAAATAGTCTAGAGAAAGAGTCCAGAAGGCCATGAATGGGAAGAGAAAAAAGGCAGGCTAACCAAATGTCAAAAAGTCACATTCTCGAAGATTGATCACATCCTAGGCCATAAAACTTGTCTCAACAAATTTAACAAAATAGAAATCATACCATGTATCTTCTCAGACAACGATGGAATAAAATTAGAAACCAATTCCAACAGAAACACTCAACTCTACACAAAGTCACAAAGTCACGGAATTTAAACAACCTACTATTCAATGATTATTGAGTCAAGGAGAAAATTAAGATGGAAATCAAAAGATCCTTCAAACTAAATGACAAAGGGGACACAAGTTACCAAAAATCTGTGGGATTTTGCAAAAGCAGTCCTAAGAGGAAAATGCATAGCCTTAAATGACTACATCCAAAAGACAGAAAGAGTATAAACCAACAATCTAAAGAATAGTCTCAATGAATTGGAAGAGGAAGAGCAATCCAATCCCAAAGCCAGCAGAAGAAAAGAAATAACTAAGGTCAGAGCAGAACTAAATGAAATCAATTCTAAAAGAATTATATAGAAGATTAATGACACAAAAATTTAGTTCTTTGAAAAGATAAACAAAATTGACAGGCCTCTTGCCAGATTACCCAGAATCAGAAAAGAAAGGACCCTAATAAGCTCAATCACAAATGAAAAAGGAGATATTACAACTGATATCACAGAAATACAAAATATCATCTCTGAATACCGTAAAACTCTCTATGCAGATAAACATGAACATGTTGAGGAAACGGACAAATTATTAGAAATACACAACCTCCCCAGGCTAAATCAGGAGGAAATAGAACTCCTAAACAGACTAATATCAAGTAATGAAAATGAAGTAGTAATAAAAAATCTTCCAACAAAAAAAAGCCCTGGCCCAGATGGTTTCACAGCCAAATTTTACCACACAAACAAAGAAGAACTGCTACCTATACTGCAGAAATTACTTCATAACATAGAGAAAGAAGAAATCCTCACCAACTCATTCTATGGAGCCAATATCATCCTAATACCAAAGCCAGAAAAGGGCACAACAATACAAGAAAATTATAGACCAATATTCTTTATGAATCTAAAAGCAAAAATTCTCAATAGAGTCCTATCAAACCGAATTCAGCTGCACATAATAAAAATAGTCCACCATCACCAGGTGGGCTTCATCCCAGAGATGTAAGGATGGTCCAACACATGCAAATCTATAAATGTGATTCACCACAAAAATAGAAGCAAAAACAAAGATCATGCAATCCTCTCAACAAATGCAGAAAAAGCATTTGACAAAATTCGGCACCCTTTTAGGATAAGAACTTATAAGAAATTCAGCATAGATGGAACATACCTAAATATTGTAAAAGCCATATACACAAACCCACAGCCAACATCATAATGAACAGGGAAAAATTGAGAGCATTCCCCCTTAGAACTGGAACCAGAAAGGTTGCCCTCTATCACCACTTCTATTCAACATAGTGCTTAAGTCTTTGCCAGAGCAATCAGAAAAGAGAAGGAAATAAAATGTATCCAAATGAGTAAAAAAGAAGTCAAACTAACTCTCTCTGCTGACAAGATAATCTCATATCTAGAAAACCCCAAAAATTCTACCAAGAGACTCCTGGAATTGATAAATAAATTCAGCAAAGTCCCAGGTTACAGAACCAATGTATACAAAGCAGTAGCATTTATATATGCCAACAATAGTGAAGCTGAGAACCAAATCAATGACTCAATATCTTCCAAGAAAATAAAATGCCCGGAATATATTTAACCAAGGAGGTAAAAGACCTGTACAGGGAGAAGTATGAAACACTGAGTAAGAAAATCACAGAGGATGTAAACAAATGGAAAAACATATCATGCTCATGGATTGGTAGAATCAGCATTGTTAAAATATCTATACTACACAAAATGACTTACAAATTCAATGCAATCCCCATTAAAATACCAATGAAATTTTGAAGATCTAGGAAAAAATAATTGTATGCTTTATATGGAGCCAGAAAATACCCTGAATAGCCAAAGCAACCTTAAGCAAAAGGAGCAAATCTGGAGGCATAACTTTACCAGACTTCAAGATATACTACAAGACTGTGGTAACCAAAATAGCATGGTACTGGCACAAAAAGAGAGACATAGACCAATGAATCAGAACAGATAACCCAGATGTAAAACCATGCTCGTATTGCCATCTGATCTCTGACAAAGCAGACAAAAACATGCAATGGGGAAAAGAATCCCTATTCAATAAATGGTGCTGTGAAAACTGTGTAGCCACACGTAGAAGACTGAGATAGGATCCACACCTCTCACCACTCACAAAAATTAATACATGATGGATAACAGGCTTAAACCTAAGGCATGAAACTATAAGAATTCTAGAAGAAAGGTTGGAAAAACTTTTATAGATATCACCCTAGGGAAAGAATTTATGCAGAAGACCCAAAGGCAATCACAACAATAAAAATAAATATATGGGACCTGATTAAATTAAAAAGCTTCTGTACAGCTGAGGAAACAATCAATAGGGTGAATAGAAAATATACAGAATGGGAGAAAATTTTTGCATACTATGCAATCTGATAAAGGGCTAATAACCAGAATCTACAAAGAACTCAAACAAATTAGCAAGAAAACATCATAAGAAGTGGGCAAAGGACATGAACAGAACATTTTCAAAAGAAGATAGAGTAATGGCCAGTAAACATATGAAAAGATGCTCAAGATCTCTAGTCATCAGGGAAATACAAATCAAAACCACAATGAGATATCATCTAACACCAGTGAGAATGACTTTTATCAAATGTACCAAAATAACAGATGCTGGCATGGATATGGAGAGAAAGGAACACTTATATACTGTTGGTGGGACTGCAAACTAGTACAATCTCTATGGAAAGTAGTATGGAGATACCTCAAAGAACTAAAAGTAGGCATACCATTTCATCCAGCAATGCCATTATTGGGTATTTCCTCAAAGGAAAAAAAGTCATTTTATCAAAAAGACACTAGTATTTGAATGTT
This sequence comes from Indri indri, assembly GCA_004363605.1. Classification (NCBI taxonomy): domain Eukaryota; kingdom Metazoa; phylum Chordata; class Mammalia; order Primates; family Indriidae; genus Indri; species Indri indri. Next base: position 34,273 of record RJWJ010012792.1, read on the forward strand.
TATTGTAGTGTGCAATTCACAATTGCAAACATGTGTAATCAACCCAAGTGCCCATCATTTCATGACTGGATTAATAAAATGTGGTATATGTATACAATGGAGTACTACTTAGCCATAAAAAATGGTGCACTAATGCCTTTTGTAACAACTTGGGTAGAACTAGAAACCATTCTTCTAAATTTAGTATCATGAGAACAGAAAAACAAAAGCCACATGTACTCACTATTAAATTGGAACTAATCAATCAACACATATTTGCACATATGGTAGTAAAACTCAATAAAAATTAAGCAGCTGTGAGGGGTAGGTGGGAATGGGTAAATTCACACCTAAATAAATACAATGCTATCTTCAGCATCAAGGAACCCATAGTCTGTATAGTACTGAGTATAACGTAACAAACATCTGGACAGCACTTTGGCTCAATAGCCTAGAAACTATCTTGTTTTCAACATTTCTTCAAGGCATCAGTCCTCTGTAGGTTTGCCAGGTCCCATGATTGGTTAGTGCTGATGAACCAATGCAACCAATAAGAATATTGAGTTTATAATGAAAACTTAAACTATGGAATATAAATCAATCTGCTACTTGTAGCCTGAAAGGTCAAAATGTCACTATGTACTGGAAAACTGAGCTCTCATAGATCTACTGGGTTTTCAGTGGGAAAAAAAGCAATCGTGCCCCTTAAAGACATAAATAACTAAATCCATTTTAAATTTAATTGTACTACTCAAGTCAAGGATATCTTTGAGGGTGGCTATAAATGCTATCTTGAATTTGAGTATTCAATATAGTGAAACAAAAAAGCACTTAGGGAAGGACACATTATTGTACAATCATATTTTCCATTATAGGCTTGTGAATCTGAGTTTGTAAATGGATGGCATGTGAAAAGTACATCCACGACCTTATCTATCTACTTAATTCTCTAACAATAAACCAAGTATTTATGCTAATTGAATCCATCATGCATTTTGTGTTCTTACAAAAACTGACATCTTCATGAAACTGCTATTGCAGAGTAACCATATTTAGGAGCTCAGATATCTTGAAACTATGAAGGGCACATGTCACTATCCTTCACAAAGACGCCACAGGCAATCCTTCTGCCCCAGCTAGTCCTTGGGTAGTATGCGGTAAGCAGGGAAGATCTCATTTTACCTCACTGATTTGTATTAATCACCATTGAAATTCCTAAATTCATTCTCAGTCGGTTTTCATAAATGTATAGATAAATACAGATAGCTAGCATATCTAAAAGGTTGCAAAACATTGCCTACCATAATAAGGTACTCAATAAATATGGATAGGTGAATTCGATTGTGATGTGAGTGTCTGCATTTAGATAGGATGTATGCATGCAAGATCAAAACAAATGGGTAAAAAGAAAAAAAAAATTAGTGCCATGTATTTCTAAACAATTAGTCAGGACTTCCAGAAAATGTACACATGTGATGGTAGTTGAAAATCTTTTGGCATCTATATTTAATTCTCTGACAACAAAGTCTGACATGACTCATTTAATGCATACTCCTAATCCAGGTGCTTTGGTCAAACATGGATTGCTCATACTTTCTAAAAAGGAAAGGAAGTCTTCTCCTTTTTCTTCTAAAGTTGAGTATGATGTGAATCCAGAAAACTATGCTCAATTAACACATATTTATCACTAATCCTTTTCCATCCAATGATCAGCCTGGATCCAGCTGTGAACAGGCAGCTAGATAAGCACTGGTGCAGCTAAGGGGAATAATGATTTTTATATTTTCTATATTTCAGCACACTTAGCATCACCACTATAGACATTTCATAAATGATAAGTTCCATTAAAAAGATAAACACCCCACTAAGACAGCTCCTTGGTCTATCCAGCTCAGTAACTTTTCCCTGACTAAAGCGCCAAAGTGTGCGCTTTCTATAAAGAAGGCTAATATATTCCTTGAATCGGTAGCAGAAGTTTAGGGTCATATCTCAAATAGTGTTCATCTTGTAATATATTTCATGGTGTGTTGCATTTTTCAGTAGTTTATATAAACCCATTTAAAACATTTATTTTAAAATTCATGGAGCCCCAGCTCATAAATTGGTTAGTCTTGGGCATAATGAACTTCCTTTGAACTTCAAAAGAGTGATCCTAAATATCAGGTCATCATCAAAAATTGATTAACCTTTTTATATATATTTTTTTTTATTTTAAGAACCTCTTTACTCTCACATAATTATCCATCTTAACTTTTGTTTTCCTAAAATGGAAAGTTCTAATCATTAAGTTTTATTTTGATAGCAGCTATAAATCTTTAACTCCTTCTCTTAGTCATTTTGCTTCACATTCTTTGACTACAGGCCACTTGTGTTATTTTAATTCCAGAGTAATGTAAAAACAATTCCGTATGCATTCCTTAAATATTCCAAGGGAGAGGACATCACAATTTTACATAAATAAAAGATAAGTTATATTTCTTTGCCACAACTGAACAAACTCTTCACCATCCCTTCAGAATCTCATTTGGTGATTCAGAAGAGTAGCCTTTTTACGTTTCATTAACTCAACATGAATATTATCCTAGCTTCTCTTTTAGGTATACAGGCTTAATTTTAGTGTTAATTTTATTTTAAAATTGGGTGTTAGGGTTTCCACTCATATGACTTTTCATGTAAAATGAAATCTACTATTTTCTCAATCTTTGATGAAGTGGCTATACATATTTTATACATATTCACTGGTTATTAGAATTATGCTTTATTCATGAGTGTAGCCAAGGTGTGGTGAGTCAGAACTTTTTTCTTCCTGTCTCGTAATGGCAGCAACATATGAGGGTTTCAGTGGAAAGTGTGTACACACGCAAACACATATAAACACTGAACAGAATTAAGGGACTCAGTGTAAAATGAAACCAAGAGTCATATTACTTAAAAATGTATTACTTAAAATTTGTAAATCACAAAAAATGCTAATTATTTCTATTCATCCTTTTGACTTTTTTGTCTTAATTACTCTGTGATGATATCTGTCATTTTCATTTCTTAGAGAAAATGGAGGAATGGGCAAGGTTTTTAGAGTGTGCATATTTCATGTTTTCAAAGCTCCTTCAAAATCCTATGCATTGTAATATGAATATTGATTTTTAGAAACTGAAATTATGTTTGTTAGGTCATCTCTTCTTTGTAATCAGTTGTGTCTCAAGCTGCCAAATCACCCCTACCATTCATTCTTCTCATCCACATGGCATATAGAGTTCCAGAAATAACACTTTTCCTAAAAAGTAAACTACCCTGGGTATCCTGAAGAAAGACAAGAAAGGCTGGTTAATCCTATTTCACTTCTCGTATCAGTCATAAAACAGGGAGTTTGTCATGTCATCGCCACTGCATCACTGAAGAATTGAAAGAAAGGAGCAGATACACAGATAATAGAAACTGTGAATCTGTATGAACCCCACCATGTTTTGTTGTGAAAGGTAGGCACTGAAAGTCAGTTTTAAAAGTAATAGTCTGTGACTGTGCTAGATTGTGTGAGATACGGAAGGCTGGAAGAATTTGGTAGAAGAATCAGAAGGGGCAGTAAAGGCTTCCGGGGAGCACTAGACATTTGGGCCCTAGATTGGCAGATTGAAAGGCTTAATAGAAGAACAGGACACAAAAGGAAAAACATTGATTTTAGAAAAAAATTTAACATCACAACAGGAAGTAATTCATCTTTGAGAAATACTCTAATATACACCTATAGACCAATAAACTACAGTCAACCTATCAATTAAACCTCCAATCATTTGTTTGACAAGCCTTTAATGTCTTCTTATGTCAGGCACTGTTCTAGGTTATGGAAATACAAAAGGAAAAAAAAATTGTCCCTATCTTTTAGGAGCTCTTATATTAGGATGATGAATTGTCTAGATGGACACACTACAAATCTAAAGATGCATTTAATGTCATTGCAAAGCAAATGTAGATATTTAGAATTGTCCACAAAACGAAGACAAAGGTACCTGGGAGCTATGCAGGCTTCCAGACTAAGCCTTTTATGAAGCAGAAAGGAAAAGCAAGTTGATTTGATTAGTTGCTGTTTAAAGGGTATATTTATCTTCTTTAGTTCTAGTCACAGATAACTTGACATTTGCATTACTGAAGTCCATTTCCAAGTGTCTTTGAAGAGTACTGAAATGTTCTTGGAAGATGGCCAGAGCCACTATGGCTTTTCTATCTGCACTTGCATGAAAAGATCTGTGCATGAACTATAGCATCTATGACAACTAAGATACTATAATACCTAATTGCATCATTTTTTAAAAGACAGAGTGGAGTACCACTTTCAAATGGACACAGTCTAGGAATGGCTTTAAGGTCAGCCTATGAATGTTTCCCACTTGATGCCAAAGATGCCTGGAATTTGCAAACATAATTTGGCTTATATATTGTTATTACTGAGCTTTTTTTCTTTTTTTTTTTTTTAGAAATGATTATTTTCAATGTGAATTAGTCCATTCTCAGTAATGAGTGTATGAGATAAATTGAAAACAAAACAAGCACAATTGAAGCAGAAGTCTTTGAATAAATAAAAATATTCAGCATAATAATTATAACCACTCCTAATTCTTATTTTAATAAGAAACAGAATCCCACGAATAAAAGAATTTTCATCTTAATAGTTATTACCACTCTTGTGCCAATTCACGGCTTGGGAAGATTACTGATTATTCATCTTGCAGGTTCCAAAAAGAAATTCCGCACAGTTTCCACAGCAGAAGGTAGACAATGCTAACAAAATTGTAGTTCCTCATTTATATCACTTCATCATGGTATCTATGATAAAATGTACAAGAATTAAAGAGATTCACTGAAGACAAATTGGGAAACATTACTAGGCCAACATTAGCCTATGTCCCACTAGCCAATACCTATTTTATCAAATGGAAAATTCAAAAGCAGAAGTACCACAATAGCCTTGTTATGTTTGCTAATATTGATGGGATGTAATGAGATGTAAGAACTATCAAATTTCCTCAGGAAGTGCAGGAAGTGATTGCTGATAAAATTACAATAGTAATTTTTTCCACTCTCAAAATAATATGTTTTCCCAATATGCATTTAATTATAGTTTCCAATTCCTTGGTAAGCAATTTCAAATAAATGCATTTTGAAATAAGGCTATAAACAGACCTTATGATTCAGTCAAATGAAAGAAAAGATATTTAAATTAGATTTCATAAGGTAGTGATACAGCCAATCCATGTTTTTGTTAATTTTTTTTTTATTTCTCAGGGGAAATGGTGCTTGAATCAGAATTGAGAGGTAGAAGATTTTCTTATCCATTGATTTTCAAGCATTTTTTTTAATCTGTAAAAGCCTATATTCAAAAGCAATTTCAAAAATAAACCTGTTCTAGCTGATACATAATCTTCAATAGGACAGCTCTATCCTTGCTCTATCTTTGTTCTTTCCCTGTCCCCCAGACCCCATCTCTAGTTTCACCGGCTCTTCTTCCCATTCCAACTTGTAGATATTTCCCCAAGTTTAGGACTTGACCCTTTGTGTTCTTTTCCTTCCCATTCAATCTCTCAAAAGAGTAGATTCTCTTATTGCCCACTTTAAGTCTCTAACACATTCTTTAGCCTCAGAATCTCAGAAACATCTCGAAACCCTCTCATTACTTTATTGTTTCTGTTTCCAATTCCTGTGTCTATAGACAAAACAACTAGAAGTTTCTTGGAGTAGCATTTGAATTACAGAAGAAATGTAAATAACAGATTATTTGTTTGAGAACTCTGTCAAGAAAAGGAGAGAAATCAAGCATTTCCTAGAAGGGCAGAGGAAGAGTTGAATTTACAAGAGGCCAACTCTGTAAAATAAAATATTAATGTCCACAGTACTACACAATTCTCTGTGTATGCTGGTGTATTCCTGTGCTTCTGTTTTGATTGCTTCTTGTTTTTCTTCTCAAATAATAGGAACCAATTAGGATGTTGCCTGTCCATGGCCTTTACTCAGAACTAGACTCTGTGTACACAGCTGGGATAGTAGCACTAAAACATCCTTCTTCGTGGTTCTTATGCAGGCAAAGCATTTTTAAAAGTTCAGGTCAAGTATGCCCAACATTTTATTACCGTGTGTGGAAGGTGAACTACTGTCCTTACAGGTACTTATTCATAGCTTGTCTTTATTCCTGGTGAGGCATGCTGTATTTCAAATGCAGGGGCCAAGGAAAAGCTTCTCCTTCACCCTCGGAAGGTTCACTGAAAATGAACTGACAGTAGGCAGATCAATAGGAGAAAAAGACATACAAATTTATTTAATGTGCAATTTATTTAATGGGGTAATTGCAGGAGAATGATTATCCAATAACTCAGTGAGGTTCAGATACTTATAAACCCTTTTCTTCACAGGGAAAGGGGAGATGAAGGAAATGCAGTGATTTTGAGAGGTAGTAAATGGTTTTTAGGGGAAATGAATGGGCACAATGCTCAGACAGATTTATAGAATTTCAGAAATGGGATCAAAAGCAATTGTGTTCCTTTTTAGCAAGTCCAATTTCTGTGTAGATAAGGAAACTTCAGACAACAGCCTCATCCTGTGCTTTGGGAGAGAGGCAGAGGATTAGGAGAAGGGAAAGGGAAGGTCAGAGTGACCTTGAGGGTGCTTCTTTAGTTCATCATGTCAAAGTGCCATATTTTGGAATATAATTTTCTGAGCTTCAATACATACAGCTAGTTTTGCTCATTTCTCTATAGCTTTTCTTCATCAATAGAACAGGAATAATTCTCTAATTTATATAGGTTTTATAGTTAAAAATACTTCTTATTACATCAATTATTTTATTGTTACTTGATCTATCCACAAACTTACCAAAAGTCAAGCCAAGTATTATTGCCCCTATTTGTTAAATAAGGAACCTGAGAACAATTTAATAGGTGGTGGAAATAAGTCTAAAATTTATATCTACCATCCCCCTACTCTAGTCTTGACAGCTATATCCTGTTGTGTCACATGGAACACAGTTAC
>RJWJ010012793.1:0-35915 GCA_004363605.1 Indri indri
GATTCACGTCATGTCCAGTAGTGGCAAACTGCATTCTTGAGCAATGGTGGAATATATTTTCTCAGGTGATAGCTTAAATTCAGTTCCACTGGGGCTTAATTAAGGAATGCTGTCTGAAGTCACGAGCAATTCTGTGGAATAAAATCACTGAAGAAAATGGAAATGCCCCAGAAAGCAATGCCAGTCTTTGGCATTTGAAGCATCATCTGATTTAGTTAGTTCGGGTTCTTAAATTCGAGGGAAATTCAGGGCTCTGTTGAATGGAGCAGGGGTGAATTTCAATGGCCTTGGCGGTTGCAAAGAGCTTGGGAAGTTTATTTTCTGTCTGGACTGCTGGGTGAGTTCCTGAAACCAATTTTCTGCTGGAAATGGTGTGTATCCTTCTGGCAAGAAGCTGCCTGCGCAGTGAGCTGTCACATCTCAAAGCAGAAGGCTTTTGTTTGGCAATGAGATAATTTTAGTTCTTATTCTATCAGGAATCTATTTAGAAATTCAGCATAAATGCTTCTGGAGTATACTGGGCTCTTCATAGGGGAGCCAAGGTCCAAGGCAAATCACAGTGTGTTTTCTTTTTCTGCTTTTTCATCTGCCCCTCTTTCCACATGCTAAGTTTTGATGCAGGAAAAAGAATACCCATGGCAACCTTGAAAGGTGGTTCCCAAAGCATAGTGTGTGTGGAGCGCAAGGTAGTACACAGTGGCATCCATTTCTCACCTTACTAATGGAGGGGGGTCAGAGAGCCTTCTAGATGCGGAATCTCATATAGGTTGCTGAGGTTATATTGGCACCTACTGGCTTTTGCACTAGATAAACTTTCTCAGTCTTCTCAGCTTTAAACATCTAAGATACTAAGACAAAACTGGCCGTGTTATAAAGGATGTGTTCAGATTCAAATTGCTCATAGGTCCGTGAGGACAGATTATCCAATTCTATTTATTTAATTTAATTTTATTTTGCTTTTAGAGATGGAGTTTCTAAAATACTATGTTGCCCAGGCTGGAGTGCAGTGGCTGTTCACAGGTGCAATTATAGTGCACTGCAGCCTCAAACTCCTGGGCTCAAGCGATCCTCCTGCCTCAGCCTTCCAAGTAGCTGGGACTACAGGTGCATTCCCCTACGCTCAGCTTAAATCCTGTTTATTTTTACCCTTAATTTGTATAGTGTAAATTGTCTATTTGTGCTATAAGAATGACATTCAAACATTGTCCTAATATCATTTTGTACTTCTCTATTGCTTATGCAAGGAAAAAGAGATATGAAAAAAAATGACACAGTTTTTAAGGTGGTTTAGATGTCTCCTAACGTAGAGCTTTGTGCAAAATGTAACGTGAACAGAATGATGGTGTCTTCCTTCTTTTCCATGAAATTTCTGTTCACTTTTTAAAATTTATGTCCCAACAGAGACCAAACTGTAGTTTTTCTTTACACTTCCTTATATTTGCTTTGTTCACCTAACCTTTCACTAACCTTTTTGAATTCAGTGGAGCATGTAATTATTGCACCACATAGAAACAGTTGGGGAAACAAATGGCGTAGTGCAAAAGGTGTAATTTATGTAGGTAAGTCATCCAGAAAAACATGAAAGGAATGTTGTTTATTTTAAATCTCTTAATACCATTTCCTTTTTTCCTTTCAGTTGCTCACATTAAATTCTTTGTGTGACACATGAAACATTATTAAACACATGCCTATATGAAAATCCAGCAGAAATTCCTATAAAAATTAAAATGTTCCAATTTAAATGACAATAGGAAACCAGCAGAGTTTAAGGCACCTACTTCCTTGGTTCAAATATATGACTGTACTAGAGTCAAGGCATTTTCATTTGTCAGTGGCTCAAATGGCTTCCTGTGCTCTTCAATTTTAGAAAGATGCAAAGGCAAGATCCCAGGCTCACACAGCGCTAGCAGGAAGTGTTTTGTGTGAGCGTTTGTGTGTGTGTGTGTTTGTATGTGTGTGTGTGTATGGCGGTACAATGAACATACTACTGATATTGTGATGCTAATTTTATCTGAAAACTGGATGTATAGAATGCAGGACTGTAGTCATGTAAAAATAATGCACTCACACAAGCATACTTACCACATATGTGTTTGTGTCTATGTGCCTATACATGTATGCACACCTTATCAATTTATGAATAGTATACTTATGTATTTAATCTTGGAATTAGGATTTTCAAAATAAGCAGATGTAGAGTATAATAATACACAGAAGTATTGCTTTGAAATGTTTACTTGAATTTAGGTTATTTAGCTTTTATTAAATCCCTATGTTTAACCGTGGTTTTTTTCATCTTTTAGCTCAGTAGCTCTCAACATTAGATTCAATAGAATTATCTAGGGAACTTTAAAAAAAACAATTCCAATGTCCAGACTCCCTCCCCAGAGATTCCGATTTAATTGGTCCGGGAGTGGGGCGGGGCACTGGTAATTTTTAAAAGCTCCCTTGGCGAATCTAATGTGCCGCTAGGGTTGACAGCCACTGCATCAGTCATGTGTTGACGAGCAGTCACCGGCAATATCTAACAACCACCACCTGGTGACCCCGAGTTTGCTGATATCTTTCCTGCCTCTTCATGGAACCCAGAGATGCTGAGAGCTTTGAAAAACACTTTTTATAGCTTCAGGCAAAAAGAACCAGGAAGGACAAAGCAAGCGAAATGACTCAGGAGGGTCTAAAATTTGGGTGATTTGTACAAGATTATAAATCGAGGTGGAGTCAGGTCTTGAACCCAGGTCTTTTTAGTGATGTGATTGGGGGTGAGGACTCTGAAGTCAGGCTGCTGGCTTGGGTGTGTTGGCTTCTACATTAACTACCTGGTTGAGTGATGATGGGCATGTATTTATTTGTCAGTCTGGTAAAGACTTTTAACCCTTCAGTTCCTGAGCCAGTTATGTTTGGGGAAGAAAAATATAGCACTAGCTTCAGTCTTATTTTGCAGGTCTTAGTTACTGAACCTCTCTTGGCCAAAGTTTTCATACCTATAAAATGGATATAATTATTGTTATGCCTACCTAGTACATTGGGTGGTTGAAAGGATCCAATGCGGTAATAAATGTGAAACCACTTGTGACAGTACCTCACACATAATATCTCCTCAATACAGGTGAGCTATTATTATTATATTTGTTACTTGACCTTATCCTATTCTCTTTCTACTATAGCATGCCTTTTACTCAGATTGTGTATATAAACCTCAGATTGAAGTTTCATTCTCATGACCTGGAATCTTTTGCTCATAGGACCTGGACTCTAAATCAGATTCTTCACCTGAATACTTGTCTAAATGTTGGATTATCCTTCCATTTTCTTTGATAACAGTTCTTTGGATGGCTTCAGTTTTCTTTTCTTGTAAGTCAACTACAGATATAGAAAATAGATCTCTATTGCTTATTTTTCCTTATGTACTAGAAATTTAAAAGGGGCTAAATGTAAATAGAATTAAAATAGATCTATATAAATGTGTTAAAAATGAAATACTTGCTAAATAATGATAGCTATGACATGGTGTTTACTATCTTCTAGGTATAATTTTAAGTGTTTTACATAAAAGTATTTTAAAAATTTTATTATGGAAAATTCCAAAAACACACAGGAGTACCTGGGTATGTAGAGTTTATGAATCCTCATATACTCACAATTCATTTTTAATTATTATCCACTCATAGATAATTTTGTCTAAACCCCTGCACCCCTACTATCTTGATATCATAATTTTTCCCACTCATAGATAATTTTGTCTAAACCCCTGCACCCCTACTATCTTGATATCATAATTTTTCTCTAAGTAGTTCAGTGTGGTTCTCAAAAAGATGAGGATATTTTAAGCAAGATATGATACCAGTATTACACAAAAATGTAACCCTTATAAAAATCTTATGTGTTAAGCAGTATTATTATCCCCTCTCCATAAATGAAGAAACCAAAGCACAGAGAGGTTAAGTAACATGCCCAAGGCCAAACAGCTAGTAAGTGACAGATGTAGAATTTGAAATCAGGTGATATGGCTGACCACTTTAACATAGCAACTCCTCAAATGAAAAAATAATGCAACATACAACAATTTCTTCTCAATGAGCACAAGGTTCCAGCTTTTAGTGTTCTTAATGCCCTAGTTAGATGGGTGTGCTATTGGGCACTAAGATCCAATTTTGCTTTCTGCAGTTGCATGGCCTTAGGTTTCAGACAGACCTGAGTCTCAATTCTGGCTCCTCCATTTATTAGCCACATGACTCTGCGCCCATTACTTATCCTTGATAAACCACAGTTCTTTTGTCCATGGTGATATAATAATACCCATCTCAAGCAGCTGTTGTGGGAATTAAATGAGTTGATTTATGCAGAATACTTTGACCATGCTTGGCACATACTGGTAGTTAATACACTATAATACAGGGTACGTATTATAAAAGCAGTTAAGTATTCTAGGAACAGAGTCACATATTTCCAAATGTTTGGGTGTTTAAATATTTAAATGCTATTAAATGCTAACATGTGGAAGTGTTTTTTATTTAAACCTTTGGAAGGATATAGTGTACTTGATTAGATTGATTTTCTTGACTTGATTGGTTAAGAACGGCCTTGAATGGTCAAGAACTGCCTTGATAAAGACTCAGCGCAGCTGATTTAAAAATGCCTAATTTATAGCTGGAAAGCTGTCAGCTTGTTAAATCAAAATAAATGTTGCAATATGTTAGTTCATATGAGCAAAGGATTATCATTTTCAAGGAATGATGCCTCTCTCTTTGAGCTACTTTATTTAAGGTCGTTTATCAACATCCATCCTAAAAATACAGTGAAAATTCTCCAACACATATGTACATATTTTGTTGCCTGGCTTCTTCCACAGCAGGCTTTAGCTAGAATCCACTGTGAACAATAGGCTGGAGTGTGAAGAATGCTGAGACCAGGGAAGGGTAAATGTGTGTGTGTGTGTGTGTGTGTATAGGGGGGGTGTCCCTGTGTGTGACTGCCCTCTAAAATTAAATATAACTTGTTTCTTAATCACCTATTTTGGAATTTATGTGCCAATTCTATGTACCAATAATTTGGATAATCAAGGATTGATCATGTGCAGAATATTTTATAATATTTTTCCTTTGCTCTGTAACATCTGAAATTCAGAAACCGTACCTCATTCCAGATTCTTTTTTATTTTCTCCTTGTTCCTATTAGTTCCTCCCAGGGATGATATTGAACAATTCAACCTTGTCAAGGAAAAATCATGCTTTCCCAATATTATACTTAATTGTGTGCCTGTTACTGTAACCCATGTGATTTATATACCTTACACATTTTGACAACAGCGGCATTCCTTTTAGCATTCCCACTAGGGAAGAATACCACCTCGTAACCTTGTTCTCTCCCCTTTCTCTTCTTTGTTAGGTAAAAATAAAAAGGTTATTTTGATTTATAAGCAGCAGCTGAGCTTGGCTTTCACCTTCAAGATAGCCATGCACAATAAAAAAACAAATGTTATTTTGCGTTATAAACATTATATTTGAGATTTTTCTTCACATGTCTTTTAAATCATCTTTTTGGCCTAAGGCTTCTTGCTATCCCTGGGTTTGGAGTCCCTCCAAACCTAGCCTCACTTTACATGAATTGTAAATAAAGTGAGAATTTGGAGGATGCTGATTCTTTGAAATTCTCTGTTGAAACCAAGTTTCTTGCCTCCAGCAGTGTGTAAATAGGAGAAATTAGGCTGCTTGTTTTTCCTGAAGTTGTGTCATGGTAATAATGTATGCTGCCTGATCAAACACTGGGCAGGGCTTAGATGACACACCAGCCTTTTGGAATTTTGCATTAACAAACTCTGAATGAAATAAAAACTCCAAATTGTATTCAGTTTAGGCAATTTGATTCTAGGGGTGTAATTAGAAAATTGAGAATGTCTTGTTACTTGGATGAGTTTGGGTTTGCGATTGGCTGATACTTCATTTTACCTATCAATCTGTCTATAGCTGTCTTTTTCCAATCACCTTTTTGAAGTATACTTTTTATGGATTTATGCATCAATTTGAAGTACAGAGTTTGGTGAGTTTTCACAAGTGTTTGTATTCAGGTAACCACCACCCTAAACAAGATATAGGACATTTCCATTACCCTCGACCTTTCCTTGTGTCCTTCCCAAAGTGATAAGGAAGAACATCCATCAGAAACTGTCATTCTTAGAACAAAACACATCATCCAAGCCCGGTTATAACAGTGTGGCTTTCCTTTAACAAAAGCAACATTCGCTGTAATGGCTTTATTATAAGTAGACACATGCAGGCAGCCAACAAGCTCCTGCAATGACTGGCAGCTCAAAGAGCAAGCGAGGAAGAACGGGTGGAGGGGAGTGGATGGTGGGTGGCAGTTTATTACAACTGCAATCAGCTCAGAATGCTGGTATTGGCCTCAGAGGGACATGCTTTCCTGTGGCTTTAGCAAAAGACATAAATTACAGTCGACATCTGCAATGAAGGACAGCAAGATGACCCAGAGGGGAAGATGTCAGATGTGGTAGAGGTCACAGAGCCTGGTTATTCAACAAATGCATGTTTGGTGCATAGACCAAAGGCGGCTGCCAGACAGCCAAATGGTGTTAGAGGAATGTGTTCAACAATAACTGTACGGGGTGTACCAAACACTGGTCAAGGTAGTGAGCCTTCGTTAAATAAAACAATTCTGCCTGGGCAAGGTAGAGGTAGGACTTGATGGTAGTTGGCGGAATGGGTGAGAGGATGGGACAAAGGCAAGAGAAAGCTGTTGATCCCAATTAAACAGGGTTTATTTTTGATGAGTTAGGTCTGAGTTCTTTTCCCACCATGTTTCTGTGGGCGTTTGATATTGTTCAGACAGCTCAGTTATAGGATTTTGATGCCTTTAGTGGCTCAATCAATCATCTGTAGTAAGGTTCAGGTTGTTTGCATGCTGCAATGTGCTGACGAAGTTGGAAGTTAGCTCTTTTATTATAAGAATGGTGGGATTGCAGCTGGAGAAACACTCAATGTATTTCTGATTTAAGTTGTTCTGCGCACAGTTAGATCTGAAAAAAGTAGTTTGGAAAACAAAGTGAGACAGAAACCTCAGTTTTGCCTATATGCCAGGCTCTATTTATTTATTTTTATTCGATTTATGCAACATTATTGAAATTGAAGTACATGCAACTTGGTCCATAAGATATCTAACAAATAAGAACTTCCCTGGAAAGTGGATTCAGAATAGTTAAAACAGATTTGTGCAGTGGTTACTGTGGTCAAATTTCATGCCCAAGTTCAGATTAATTTTCCAAAGCAAGAAGATTTTGGTGATGCCAGGACAGTGGGCCATGGCTCCAGCAGTGGTGGTACATTGGTGTTTTCTGCCATCCTGTCAAGGAACAATGCCAGCAATTTAGTCAATCCTATGGGCTCTCCATGGGAATTTCCCATGAATTTGCCTGAATTTCCCTTTGAGAGAGTCTTACTGTATTTCACCAGAATTCAATGTATTGAGTTTTATTTGTGAAGTTCCTCTCACCTTCTCAGAAAGAGAGTGAGATGCACATTTTATAGTGTACCAAAATGTCTTTTATCTTCTCCATGCCATACGGCAGCTTATTACTATTTAAATAAAATAAATAGTCCTGAAATATGCACACACTTTTTGCATAGACATGTGCTTGAATTACCAACTGTTTGTTGTGGTTTTTATTAATTTGCAGCCAACCAGTGTGTTCGATGGTTATATTTCCGCTGTGACAGAAGGGTGTCATTTCACTTTTGGTACGTGCTAATTCTTCTAAGACTAGAATCCTCAACTGATTTCTTTGGAGTAAGAAAATTCCAGATTTATCAGGAACAGAATGTAGCATCACTAGGGAAATTTTAGTTATGATTCTTTTCCAACCAGAGTATACTCTGATTAAACTAAAAAGCACATACAACCTTCCTTTCTAATTCTCCAAAACACCTTTAAAATACATTCCCTCCTTTTTCCCCTAACCTTTGAAGAAACTAGTTTTCTTTTCTCTCACTTTTCTCTGTTTTCATTCTTTAAATGTGGTTGGAGAACAATGACTTTAACTTTCCATCTTACAGCTATTAAAAACCTTGACCTGTTGGTCCTAATAAAAGAGTTATGAACCATGCCCTGCTAAATGACTTCACTCCCCCTCTCTTTCTTCACCCAGATAAATTCCCTTGGTGGGTGATAACACACAGGATTGAAACAGACACATTTGGTCTCTGTTAAAGCTATTTATAGTGATTTCTCTGCTGCGAGCATTATACGTAGGGCAACCAGATGCTCCTCTTTTGGGGTCCATCTCATAACATATTCTCTCAGTATTCCAAGAACTCCTTTGGGGCTGGTAAATTATCCCCTCTCCCCAAGTGCAGTTACATAACAGAGCTCCAGCCAGGAGAAGCAGTGCATATAGGGAGGAAAAATAGCACAAAATGGGAAAGCCACATTGTATTTTTTAAAAAAGCATTTAACAAAAGTACCATTCAATTTTTCTTTGTCCATATTCTTATCTTCCTATAGCGAGGTACTTTAGAGATGGGCCGGTAGTTGTTGCAGTGGAGGGGTGAATAATTTTCACTCTGCTGTTTTGTTTCCAAAAGGTTACAAACTGGTGGAGCCATCTAAAGGCTCAGGTAAACAGACATGAATGTCTCAGAGTTCTGTATTCTCAGTTTTTCTGATAAATACATCGTTGCACTTTTCTCCATTTATCCTTTTGGTAATTTTTATATCAGTTAAAGAAATTTAAAATGAACCCCTTACCTCCCAGTCTTCTCTGAGAGCATTGGGCTTTAATGCTACTATGGTTACATAAAAATCTGCTTGAAGAAGACATTTCCAAAGAACAGTGTATATATTTTTTAATAGACTTTATTTTTTAGCGATGTTTTAGCTTCACAGCAAAATTGAGTGGAAGGAATAGAAATTTCTCATACACCCCCTGCCCCCACACATGCATAGTCTCTCCCATTATCAACGTCCCCCAACAGAGCAGTACATTTGTTACAACTGATGAACCCCCATTCAGGCATCGTTGTCACCTGGAGTCCATAGTCACATTAAGGTTCGCTCTTGGTGTTGTGCTTTCTACTGCTTTGGAGAAATGTATAAAGACGTGTGTTCACCACTATAGTAAGGTCAGTGTATTTTACACACAACTTTGGAAGGTCTGGAAGATCTACTATAGATCACAGTTTGTCAGTTGGGTGTTTGGTGTGTGTCACCTCTTGAAAGTTTCAGAACCCACACCCTCAATACTCCCTAAGAGGTCTACTTTTTTTTTAGACCAACATTAAGAATAATAGTTCTAATAATATTATTAAAACTGCAGTTTGCTTTATTTATTAAAGGGTAGATGAGTGCTTCCATATAAAGATCCCAGGATGTGGGGATGATCTTTATTACTCTACTGGGGAGTTGGCTGGGAGCCCAGGAAGGGCGGAAGGGGTGTGGCCGACCAGAACCTTCCTGTCCTCCCCCGCCTTGCCTGCCACCATTTCTGTAGTTCTACAAGCAGATGGCACAATTGTCAGCTCTAGAAAACAACATCCCCAAATAGGCAATCCGATGTCGTGGAGGCAAAGTGCTTTTCTTCTACTGTTTCCAGAAAATAATTTCCTTTTGGGAGTGATAGGCAAATGAGTACTGAGACTTGTATGGCAACTTTCTTCTCCTAAGTTGTAAGTCTAGGTCATGGTAGCAGATTTAAAAGAGAACATCTGTTTCTGTTTCTTCAGGAGAGAAATCAGAGTGAAAATTGGATGCTGTTCTGTTCTAAAGCCATTTGGTGTCCCTAGCACAATGCCTGGCACAAAGTAGACATCCAAATATTTGATGAATTAATAGTAATTATTAATGCTAAAATAATCTATGAATCAGAAATTTGAAAAAACATTTTAAATATTAAGTTCCAACAGTGGCTGTTGTAGGAAGAAGACAAAATGATTAATGTCGATGTGTGCACATACATTCAGAATGTTTACATACAGTTCGTGGAGATTTAACGTTTATTCCTTTTATGCTGTGATTGGATGAAATTCCCTTTTTATGTATCTTGATCTTCGACTGTTTCCATTGTTTCCTTTGGAACTGGCTCTCAGGATCTAAGTTTCCTGTGTGAAAATGTGCCATATTTAAAAATTGTTTTGGAAGCCCTGATATGATCTTTTAGAATTCAATCTGAAGTGAAATCTGCTTTTGGCAAATGGGGGAAAAAACAAAACAAAACACCTCATTTGTCAAAAATCCTCCTTGGGAAATAGGAAATAGGATTGTCTATATGTAGTGGAGGCATAATTCAAAGTGGGTTATTATATTATTCAAATTAAACTTAGAGAAATGGGAAAATATGGGCCTCTAATACAATAGAAAAATAACTACCAAGTTTGGTGAGATCTTACTTTCAGAAAATAAGGTTTGATTTGATTCAACTTTACTTAATTCAACTCACTAAACATTTACTTTGTGCCAGACATTGTGCTAACATGCTAGATATGCACAGATGATTTAGATACAATTTGTACTCTACAGGAGCCCACTGGTAGGGAGGATAAATGATTCTACCAGAATATAACATTCACGAGAGCAGAACTTTATTTTGTTCATCATTGCATCCACAATGTCTGGAATAGTTTCTGGCATATAATAGGTTCTCAACTGATAAATTTTGAATATAAAAGAATGGATGGATTATTTATTTATTTATTTTTTGAGATAGGGTCTCACTCTGTCACCCAGGCTGGACTGTAGTGACCTGATCATAGCTCACTGTAACCTTGAACTCCTGGGCTCAAGTGATCTTCCCATCTCACCCTGGGGACTATAGGCATGCACCACTGGGCCAGGATAATTTTTAAATTTTTTGTAGCGATGGGGTCTCACTATATTGCCCAGGCTCATCTCAAACTCCTGGCCTCATGCAGTCCTCTCTCCTTGGCCTTCCAAAGTGCTGGAATTACAGGCATGAGCCACCGCGCCTGGCTGGATTATTGTATCATGTTGGAAGAAGATTCTGAATTACCATGTACTTGCATGACTAATAGCGACTGATAGGGAAATTGGGCACACTCCTACCCAATCTCTACTATGATCTATAGACGATCATAAAACTTGGCACTCTTTTCCAAATTCTAGATTATGACCTGGTATATTTGGATTGATTTGAACGTAACACTTCCCATCACTTAGTGTTGTCTCGGGACTGTCTTCCTACACAGGACAAAGCATAAATTGATGATTTCTTTAGAAGAGCCAAGTTTCTGGGGATTTTGTAAGCAATGAATTCCCAGTTCTCTGTCCCATGAACAGGAGGAAAGGTCCACCTCATGGAAGCAGGTTTATACAGCAAGAGTCTAGATCAACAGTATGTTGACACAGGCCACAGATAGTCAAGTCTGTCCCACGATGGCGTCATCCTGAACAGATGGGTTTCTCTGTCAGCAGAATGACCACAAATGGAATCACAGTAGCTATTCTCCTATCCGATGTGACTGGACCCAGGAGGTGGTCAATTCATCAACTAAGTCTGTTAAAAGTGGAGAGTCACTAAAAAGGATGCATAATAACTTACATATTATAATTAAATTTATTTTCAAACATGCGTATGCATATTCATTCTTCATTATTATGTTGTAGGTTCAGGGCATTCTGTAAGTGTTGTTCTGCTGTTTGGAATACCTTTCTTTCTTTCTTTCTTTCTTGCATAAACCACGTCAGTAGTGCATCTTCCATAATTGCCAATGTTAGTGTCTTTAAATGGAGAACTTGAATAGTCAGATTGAGAATCTGAATTGAGAATTTAAAGACAGTTGAAATGCATTTGTTTTTTTTTTTTTTTTGAGACAGAGTCTCACTCTGTTGCTTGGGCTAGAGTGCCGTGGCGTCAGCCTAGCTCCTAGCAACCTCAAACTCCTGGGCTCAAGCGATCCTCCTGCCTCAGCCTCCCGAGTAGCTGGGACTATAGGTATGCACCACCATGCCCGGCTAATTTTTTTTTTCTATATATATTTCTAGTTGTCCAGATAATTTCTTTCTATTTTAGTAGAGACGGGGTCTCGCTCTTGCTCAGGCTGATCTCGAACTCCTGACCTCGAGCGATCCTCCCTCCTTGGCCTCCCAGAGTGCTAGGATTACAGGCATGAGCCACCGCGCCCAGCCTGAAATGCATTTTGAGGACAGAATCTTTCTTTATTGCTATGACTTTTGCAGTTTTATAGTTATAATCCTTCTAATTTATCACCAGTTTGCTTTAGTGACTTGCCTCTAATGAATCTTTTCCAAACAATAAATTCTTTTTATATTAGTATTTCATTGGTTTTCCCTGATATTTTATTAAATCATGAATTTGCAACAACCAGTACAATTGTCATAAACAGCTTTCAGAACAAACACAAGTGACTCTTGACAAGAATACAGCTCCACGAGTGGGAGCAGACATGCAGATGCACACTGCAGGGTAGCAGCCAACTAGCTATGAGTGAGAAAAAGGATTTGTAGTTTTAGCACAAGCTTTGCCTTGGGTGGCCCGAAAAGCTGTGCATTAATAATGATCTACGCTGTGCGACAACGAGAAACAACATGTAAAGTTTTCATTGGGCAAGGATGTGTAGCTCATACTTTTAATAGAATATTAAAGTTATTACAAGTGAATGTACAATGCAGCACTTACTTAAGCTGGCATGACAACTCAATGGAGATTTGTTTATTTAGGCTGAGACAGAGTATTGTAAAGAGTACCTGATTTGAAGTCAGAAAACCTGCATCCCAGTCTCTGCTCAGACACTCGCTAGCAGGATGAGCTTGGTCTTCATTTGAAGTATCTCATTGTGCCCACCTGGGTGTCTGAATGTCATATCCTGAATAAAGATTTAGACTCAGCCTATGGGGTTCCAAAACTATCACTATTGTGAGAGGAGAATTTGGAGAAAATTATCAGTTTTGTAGGAATATACACTGCATTGGTCAGAGCTCTAAGTTGCAAACAATAGACATCAACTCTGGGTGTTTAAGCAGAAAAAGAGTTTGTCAAAAGGATATGAGAGTAACTTACAAAATC
This sequence comes from Indri indri, assembly GCA_004363605.1. Lineage (NCBI taxonomy): Eukaryota > Metazoa > Chordata > Mammalia > Primates > Indriidae > Indri > Indri indri. The sequence continues at coordinate 13,049 of RJWJ010012793.1, forward strand.
TCCGGGAGGGCTGCAATGCCAGGCCCGAGGTAAAGCTGTAAGGATGAACGTCCCAAACCCTGCATTAGAGCTGGTTTTTGGCTGCCACCAAGACATAGACGCAAACATTTGTACCACTCTGCCCCAGAAAATCATTTTAACACAACCGATGCTGACACCACTACTCTCCTTGCCACTGCTGTGTCAAGAGCTCGACCTTTTAGTCGCTGCTCCCTGCTGCTGCTGCCAGAGAGAGAGAGACAGAGAGAGAGAAACACTGCCCATTTTTTCCTGCTTAAGTCCCTAGATCCTGAGTCAAGTCCCATGCGAATGGGTCTCTTTTTGCTGAAGCCTTGGTTACAAGCTTGAGCCTAGTTATAAATTTATAAATAATGCTAGGAGAGCAAGTACTTACCATTTTTATCTTCCATAGCAAGCTCTTCTGATAAGAATGCACCAAACATAGAAAGGGTTTTAAATTCTGAGTAGCCAAAATTAATGTCAGATGTCCCCCTAGGCACAAAACAGCCATGCTGAGGCCACCATGAAGTGCAGGAATGCTGAAAGATTTGTGCCTAAGTGAATGGAAACTGTCCAGAAAGGAAAATCAAGAAGACCTCTGTCCTCACTTTGGAGGGAGGCAAGCTGGAGGGAAATCTAACATGGGGATAGTTGGGAATTGCAGTTTTACATTTGTTCTCGAGGTAAGGAGAATTGAGATGAGTGTCCAGGCCTTAATTAGTACTTTTTAGGGGTGATGAATGAGCACTTCTGTCTGCCTGCTGGAATGGATATAGGAATAGGATGTATCCTAATGGGATAATGGAACAGTGCTACTGTGCTTTAATTTCCCAATTTTAGTAGTATTTAGGCAGCTGTGATTAACCTGACAAATCAAGGAGAGGGTAGTTTGAAGAGATCCAAACAGCTGAGCCAATCTGGCATTCCATCCTCCTGCATCCTTGAGGGCCTCATCAGACAATGCCTTGGCTCCGCTCTTGGTATAGCTTCTCTGTCAGGCTTCCAAGGCTGGGTCCCAGTGATGCGGAATGCTAAAGTCACAGCCAAGATTCTTTTGGCTGTGGTGCTCTTCTGTGTCCGTGGAGGCCATCTCTAATCCTGTTTTGGAATGGGATGCTTAAGGGAAGATCTCATTTGGAGATAATCAGCCCACAGTTATCATACCCAAGGTGGCCTTTGAATTATGAGCCATTTATATATTTAGCAAACATTCGTTGGACACCTACAGTGTTTGAGACATAGGGCTAGGTACCAGGGTGGTTAGAGAGAGAGAGAGAGAGAGAGAGAGAGAGAGAGGAGGAGCACACAGTCCTGGGCTCAGAGAGATTAAAGGAAAGAACCGATGTATCGCATGGAATACTGATTGGAAGGGACTCCTTTATATGTTAGTGTAAAAGGGAAAAGTTTCTGTTTTCATCTTGGGCTGCCCTGGACTGTGAAAATCCTCCTGCTCGGGGAGCTGGTTGTGTCTGAGAGGGAGCTGACGAGTGCTGAACCTGGCTGGCACCAGTTAACGAGGGTAGATGAGGCTCCCAAGCCTCAGTGATACCGTCTGGAACCAGCTGCAGCCAAATCCCAAATCTCTGGGTGTGAGTGCCAGATCTACTTGGGACAGCCTGGTTGGGAGTCTTTTAGTTGCCAGTTTAAGGTTAAAATAATACTCTTTATATTTCAATTTCTGCCAGACTGACTCCTTTGTGGCTTATTTTGCATCATTTAAGCACATGGAGAAATGAGCGCAGGTGGTCAAAAGAGTTCTAATGAAGTCAAGTTTCTACTTCAATTCCATAATATCCAAGCCTTTCCCCTAAAGAGAGGAACTGTTTTCCCTGGGTTCTGCCAACTCCTTTATTGTCAAAGCAAGGAAGTCCATCCCATGGCTTCCTACTTTGGAAAACAAAAGCTTTGATGTCCGCTGAGACAGATCTTAGGCACAGACTTTGGGATGTGGAACAGAGCCTTTCTTCTACCTTGAAAACTCTCGAGCAAAACTTTTGGGGACTTTGATGAAGAAAGTCCAGACACTGCATGAGGCAGAGTAAGAATATGTAGTGCTGCGTGTGAGGAAATTCATGGCGTCTTGCACATGATTGTGTTTGTAAGCGCCGGATAATACCCCTCTGGCAGTCCTGCCTACCTGTGGGTGGGTGATCAGGCCACTTTACGAATATTTGTGAGAATACTTTTATTCACAGATGTATTCACAAATCTCTAGCACTTTAGGCATCACTAGCGATATTGATCTTTCATGCTAATGATTTGGTGGAATTTGCATGTTTTCTTTATGACGTGGTCTAGCGACGCTGTGCCTAGGTTGAAGACTCCCAGGATGGTCCTGACATCCTTTACTGTAGTGAGAGTTGAGGTCTGTGCAACATTCAGATATAGTAGTGGAGCATACATTGGTAAATGAACGCTTCCCTTCATCTTTTCTAGAGGAATGCCAGTTTTAGGGAGCAAGGAGCTGTTATATATCTACCTAAAAATTATTGCCCTTCTGAACAACTAGAGGTGGCCATTTTTCACAGTACCTGCCAATAAGATTTACACTGAGGGTTTCATAGCAAGCTTTTGAGTTTCTGATATAGGTATCCTTCCTTCCTTTTTGTTACTCTTTCTGTCTGGAATAGTCTGTGGATGCTGCATCCATTTTGTTGCAATAATTCAGACCAGCAGTCTCCAACCAGGGACTGGTTTCATGGAAGACGGGGCTGGGAGGTAGACAGTGGGGGCTGGGGGAGAGGAAGAGCTCAGGCGGTGATGCGAGGGATGAGTGATGGGGAGTGGCTGTAAACACAGCTGGCCCACTGCTCACCTCCTGCTGTGAGGCCTGGTTCCTAAGTCTCATGGAAGACAATTTTTCCACTGAGGAGAGCGGGGCGGAGCTCAGACACTGATGGTGGCGTGGTTCCTAACAGGCCATAGACCGGTACCTGGCTGCTGCCGGGGGGTTGGGGACCTCAGACTAAATCTAGCATTCAAGCAATGGCAGAGCAGAAAGCAAGAGTCTGGGTCCTTGACAGCATATTTGAAAAACTGTAGTAGCTCTGGAGTGTTTCAATTCAAATTTCTTTTCTTTTCATTTTTTTTTGCTAATAGTAGCAAGTGTTAAGACTGCTTTTCTTTAATGTTTTCATGGTTATGCATATTTAGAACACTATTTTATTTGTCCTGTTTTGTTAAAAAAAAGTTAGCATTTCTAAAAGAAAAAAGCCACGCCCTCCCACTTCAAATTGTTCTGCCACAGCTTGTGTATTTAAGTCGTTTGTAAATCTCTTCATAACGGCGGTAATTTCTCTTTCTGACTGATACAGTATCTTAATTACAAGATTATTTTGTACTTGTCTTAATACCTTGAATGTAATAAACATGGCTTAAGAAAACTTTCTGGGACTTCAAATAAGAAACCTTGGTGTTGTCTAACTCTCCTATTCTAGGTGACCCTCTTGCCGTGAGGAAGAGCATGGCGTGTAGTGGTCACATGATCTCATTTTCAATCAAGTTCCTGAATCCTAATAATTTAAGCCCCCAGTTACCAAGCTTTGGATTAGAATTCCACCTTTGCTGCTACTAAAAGCTGGGTAACGAGGAGACGCAGTGGTGGGGAACTGAAGATGATAAGGATAAGGTGGCCGGCTGGAGGAGTGATTCTCATCCTCAGCTGTACATTGCAGTCTCCTGGGAGCTTGAGGTTGGCTGCCTGGTCTCATCCCCAGAGACTGAGTTGATGTACACTTGGGCACCTGACTTTTAAAAGCTCCCCAGGTCATTCAAACGTGCGCTGATGGCTGAGAATCAGATGGCTATCTTGCATCATCTCTCTCCTGGACCTGTTAATCTGCACATTTCATATTAGAGCATGCTGTGGGGAAAAGTGTATGGTTGGCCAATCATGAGGATTAAAATAGTTTCAGAAAATGCAACCCTTTGCAATATCAAATATAGGTGTTTTACCTATATTTAATGTAGAAAAGTTCTTAAGTCCCTTTTCTATGTTTAAAAATAAGAATACTAAATAGTGTACTTGAATTCTACTAGTCACCTTCAGGGTTCATTCAGTTCTCATAAAATCTCCCTGCACCATGACCTCTAGTAAAGACTTTCTTGACTTACTGTTAGCAAAAATCCATGCAATTAGGGCATTGCCTTTTTTTCTCCTCCTAGAAAAACATCTGGACAACAGTCCAAACTGGGATGGTTTCAAGGTCTTATGCAGTTTCATGTTCTGAACCTAACAGGTGGATTTCTGGCTCAAATAGTTTATGACTCATAGTGTTGTACCTTACATTTGTCTTTCATAAATGGAAGCCACAAAAGAACATTTCATTAATGCCTAGAAATTTATCTCTAAGTACTTCCTGCAGAGAAGAAAAGTGGGAGGGAATTTTTTAACACTGGGGCTTTCCTTCCTTTGTCTTTATTTTTCTTTTTACTTATTTTGATTTTTTGTTACGTTTACATTTATGAGAGCGTCTTCCCCAAGTGCCGAAATGTGAGCGTCCTTATAAACCCTTGTGGACCAGCTGAATTCAATTCAGATTTCTTATTATGTGAAAAATAAACATTTAGGTCAGAGCTTCTGTAAATCAAGTTTTTTGTTGATTACAAATGAATGCAATCCTTACTGATCTAGGTGGCATCGTCAGAACTTGAAATTAGCAAAATGTTGAAGACTGAAGTAGAAGCTAACAATAATCTTTGTTCAATGCATGGAAATAATGACCTCCAAAGTCATACTTTTAAGGGATCTGTTGTAATTTATAATGAGAGAGTGATTAAAAATTTATAATGAAAGAATATCATGTTTCCAAATAATTTCACCAAGACAGCTTTAATCTAAAGCACAAATATTGTACACTAAGTTTTTGAGAATTATTACATAAGGTAAAGCTGTCCCATAGTTGACTGATGAAGAATTCTTAATCTGGAGAGTAAAAAATTTGTGACTTCACCATTGTTCAGGGGAGAATGAACTTTAGTTTTAAACACCAATACTAGTTAAGCAGAGAAAAATATACACCAATGGATAAGGATGATTTATCCAGTTCCCTTGATTGTGGGCTTGGGACCAGTGGCATTAGTCTCACCTGGGAATTTGTAAAAAATGCAAATACTTGGGTCCTATTTCAGACCCACTGATTTGGAAGTGCTAGGGGTAGAGTCTAGCAATCTGTGTTTTAGCATACCCTCTAGCTGATTCTGAAGCAAGGTGAAGATTGAGAATTCCTGCTTTAGATTGATTTCCATATGTTAGAACAAACAAGACTGTTCCCCCTCCCCAAATTCTAGGGTCGTCAACATCTTTCTGATTTGTGACTTGGCCTCCTGATGATCATCTTCAGAGTACCCTGTGATGATAAAATAAGAAGTTGGCATTCTGCTTTTCAAATCAATGCCATGTAAGATGTAGTCCTTTCCTCTCAGGAGCCCTAGGTGAACCACTAATATCATGTTTCTAAATTCGAGTTAATCTATTTTACTGATGGGAGTCTCAGCCTGAAGCAATTGATTTCTCTTTATCTTTCCTATAATAAGAGACTCCAAATTATAATAAAGTTTCTTTTTAATTTAAAAGAACTTTTCAAAGCTAAAAAATAAGATTTGCCATCAATAATCCAGAAGGTAAACAATCTAGCATCAGCTAATTGTCTTTTGACTGTAAGTAGATAAAAAGAACAATATAGCAAAAAGATCTTTCTGGTTGGCTAAGATAATTTTCTGGCTTAAGCACTTTATAAAAGGTTAGCTCTACAACTAAACTCAGCACGCATTAATAAAAAGGTAAATAACGTATGAGAACCTTTGTTTATCTATTTATATCAAAGCTATCAAAATTAATGACCTATTTTTTTCCTCATAAAACATCTTTAAAATGAAATGGATCTACCTTTAAATTAAGTCTGATTTGATGGATTCTGGCAGGGAATGTCTTAAATCTTCCCTGCCTTATGTCTGCATTATAATTCTTTGTTCCAGAAGATGGAAGCAGGTACATGCAAAAGAAGGATTTGATGGTGATGCAGCTTCAATTAGAAAAGAACTAATAGGCTGGGCATGGTGGCTCACACCTGTAATCCCAGCTCTTTGGGAGGCCAAGGCCAAAGGATCACTTGAGGTCAGGAGTTCAAGACCAGCCTGGGCAATATAGTGAGACCCAGTCTCCACCAAAAAAAAAAAAAAAAAAAAAGGTGGACATGGTGGTTCATACCTCTAGTCCCAACTACTCTGGAGCCTGAGGCAGGAAGACCGCTTGAGCCCAGGAGTTCAAGGATGCAGTGAGCTATGATCACACCACTGAACTCCAGCCTAGGTGACAGAGCAAGACACTGTCTGTAAAACAAAACAAAACAAAACAACAAAAACCCATAATTCCTGCCTGAGTGGGAGACATGTTTACTAGAAGTTGGTCAAACTTTTGTTTAATTTAAGATGTTTGCTAGAAATACAATTAATTACTGATTTTATCATATGGATTTTTTCTGGTGTACGTTTATGGGTATATGTTAGTGTGGTGAAGTGTGTGGGAATAATATGACTCAGCTAAAAATAGAGAGTAATATACAATAATGAAATATATATGGAATCCTTATTGTAACATAATCTGCTATAACAATGTATTTGAAAGAGCACAAGTCCGCCTGGATCTCTTTAACAGTGGCTTAGCTGCACATATATTAGTAAACTTTAAAAAAGTTGAATATGCAGACATAAAATATAAAACAGTGGTTCCAAGTGGTGGGGCGAGAGGGAGGGGATGGGGAAATGTAGGTCAAAAGATGCAAAGTAACAAAGATATAAGATGAACATGTCTAGAGAGCTAACGTACAACATGAGGGTTATACTGAATCATATTGTACTGTACTCAGGATTTTTGCTAAAAGTGTAGGTTTTAGGTGCTCTTGCCACAAAGAAAAAAATGGATAACTACATGAGATGATGGATATGCTAATTGGCTTGACTATAGTGAACTTTCTGTCTATGTTTACAGTCATGTGCTGCATAACAACATTTCAGTCAATGATGGAGCACATATATGACAGTGGTCTCATAAGATAATAATGGAGCTGAAAAATTCCTATCACCTAGTGACATGGCAGCCATCATGCAGTCCTAGCTCAACGCATTACTCACATGTTTGTGCGATGCTGGTGTAAACAAATTTCCTGCACTGCCAGCTGGATGAAAGTTAGCACATACAATTACGTATAGTACCTAATATTTAACAATGATAATAAACAACTATGTTACTGGTTTATGTATTTACTACACTACTTTTTTTTTTTTTTTTAGAGACAGTGTCTTACTGTGTTGCCCAGGCTGCAGTGCAGTGGCTATTCATGGGCATGATCACAGTGCGCTACAGCCTCAAACTCCCGGGCTGAACCCAGGCTCCCACCTCACCTTCCAGGGCAGCTGGGACTACAGGCACATGTTACCCCGCCCCGCTATACTATACTTTGTATCATTATTTTAGAGTGTACCCTGCTACTTATAAAGAGAAAAGTTAACTGTAAAACAGCCTAAGGCAGGTGGTTCAGGAGGTGTCCAGAAGGCATTGTTATCACAGAATATGATAGCTCCATGAGTGTAGAAACCTTTTCTATGTTTACATGTTTATACACAAATACTTACCACTGTGTTACAATTGCCCAAACTATTCCGTACAGTAATATGCTGTACGTCTCATTGCCCCTGAGGACCTTTTAGTGGCCCAAGATGTGAAGGTGGGAGACAGTGACATTGATGACCTTGACCCTGTGTAGGCCTAGGCTAATGTGTATGTGTCTTAGTTTTTAATAAAAAAGTTTAAAAAGTTAAAAAAATAAAATAAAAAATTTTAGAAATAGAAAAAAGCTTATAGAATAAGGGTATAAAAATATTTTTGTACAGCTATACAATGTGAATTTTAAGGTAAATGTTATAAAAAAGTTGAAAAGTTAGAAAATGTAAAATTCTATAGAGTAAAAGGGTTATAGTAAGCTAAGGTTAATTTATTATTGAAGAATGAAAAGTATTTTAGAAATAAATTTAGAGTAGCTTAGGCATAGTCTACAGCGGTGTGCAGTGATGTCCTAGGGCTTCCATTGGCTCACCACTCACTCGCTGACTCGCCCAGAGCAACTTCCCGTCCCACAAGCTCCGTTCCTGGTAAGTCCCTACACAGGTGCACCATTTTTTATCTTTTATACTATACTTTTACTGTACCTTTTCTATATTTATGTGTTCATGCACAAATATTTACTATTGTGTTATAATCGCCTAAAGTATCCAGTACAGTAACATGCTGTGTAGGTTTGTAGCCTCGGAGCAACAGGGTATACCGTACAGCCTAGGTGTGTAGTAGGCTATAGCATCTAGGTTTGCGTAAGTACACTCTAAGATGTTCACACAAACATGAAATCGCCTAACAACACATTTCTCACATATCCCCATTGTTAAGTGATGGATGATTGTATATCAAAACATCATGTTGTATGCCTTAAATATGTATAATAAAATTTTAAAAAAACTTTCATTTTTTATTTCCTGGAGTCAGGAATGCTATTATTTTATTGAAGATTCAAGGTGTTATGTCAAAGATGTGTGTCATAAATGGCGGGCTGACGTTCAGTCGTCAGGTACCAGTAGGGCCATGGGTACCCATTGTCCATTCTGTTCCTGCCATTGAATACTTTAACTGTCAGCCCTGAATAAGCACAAGCCTGATAGAGTCTAGCTGGGAAAGCATGGCTAAGAAAAGTACTGAGGGTAAGTGCCCCAGCTTTTCCCGGGATCTGAAAATATTTTCACTGTTGGACACATCCAGGTAGAACACACATTTTAATTCTATGCTGGGATTCCTGATTACGCAAAATGATATTTGAGGTAGAGAGGAGGAAAAAAACATTAAGTGGTGTAAACTAAAAATAAAATCCTAAGCCCCCAACCAACTGAATGGATCCCCTCTTGGCCACGGGGACCCCAGAGAAATCCTAAAACCCGAGTTCCTGGCCATGATGGGACAGGGGTCAGATACCCTCTCCCTTTTGCGGTTTAGACACAACAATTGACCAACATTAATGTTAAAATAGAGCCCATAAGACTGACTCTTTTTTTGTTTGTTTGTTTGAGAGAGAGTCTGGCTCTGTTGCCCTGGCTAGAGTGCCGTGGCATCAGCCTAGCTCACAGCAACCTCAAACTCCTGGGCTCAAGCTATCCTCCTGCCTCAGCCTCCCGAGTAGCTGGGACTACAGGCATGCGTCACATGACCGGATAATTTTTTTGTTTTTTTCTCTATATATATTTTTAGTTGTCCAGATCATTTCTTTCTATTTTTAGTAGAGACGGGGTCTCGCTCTTGCTCGGGCTGGTCTCGAACTCCTGACCTTGAGCAATCCACTCGCCTCGGCCTCCCAGAGTGCTAGGATTACAGGCGTAAGCCACCATGCCCGGCCAAGACTGACTCTTTATGGCAATAATATACCAAATTTTAAACAGAGCCCAAGGCTGTGCCAGGCAAGGGGTAAATCATGCACCCCCACACTGAAAGAATTAACTATGTTCTAACTGCCACAAGGTTTTTCTTTTTCCCTAGCACATAAATGAGCACTGGCCTCGAGATAAGCAATATTAAAACAAGTATAGCTCCCGGCCAGACGTGGACTTCCATTCCCTGTTCCACAAGCCACAGCTACAGCTTTGATTGGACAAAAAACTGATTTCGGTAACTTTCTGCTGATAAGAAGACCACCGATCATGGACTGGTTCTGGCTAGTTTTTCAGAGGCTGTGTAGTGGAGTACCTTTGGGCCCTGAAAAGACCTTTGACGTATAGAACCTAGTTGTAATACATTTAAATGGTTAAGCCTCCACCCTGATTTGAACAAGGGTCACATGTAACATGCATGTTTATTCAGTATGCATGTGTTAGAACCACCTTCATGAATATTCCTGGGTCCTCCTATAACCTGTTGAATGTGTATACTTGGCCAACCTGGTCAGCTTAAATTCCGATTTTATCCCTCCCTCCCTTAAGTGCCTGTCTCTGGTCTTTGCTGGAGGCCATACACCTCCCACCCTGTCAGAATGGCCACCTTGCAGGCTGTAACCCTTTATAAGAAATAAAGCTCTTTTTTCCAAATTCGTAGATCTTATGACTTTTAAGTTAACAGTGGGTAGAGGTAGACTAAAGATTTAATTTAAAAAATACTAGGGCAGAGTGGGGGAAGTGGGGAATCTTCATGGTATCAAGATAATCCCAGTGGGCATCATATGGGTTCAAATTTTACCCATCTGCAGGGCCAGATGTGCCACCTACATCTATGCCCATTTTCAATTGTCTTCCTTCATTGCTATGCCTCCTATTTTATGGAGACCTTCTGTTGCTGGTAATATAAAGTTTTAAATCTAATAATCAAACCACCCAGCTGTAAAAGTGTTTATGCTACAGGACCCGCTTCCAGGCAGGTTGACTTTGAAGCTCAGGCTTAAAGGTACTTCTAAGTCTACCTCCTTTTGCCCTTAAGAAAATATATACACACACAGAGAAAAATTGCCTGGGGCAGTGATTTACTCAGTCTCTGCAGATTTGCGCATAGAAGACACATTAATTGGTGGCTGGCCAAGGCAGCGCCACTTGGTATCAACCTCGGTGTTGCTCTGTGAGCTGTCCTCCACTGTGCGGATAGTTCTTGGTCTGGCGTCTCTCATCATTTGAAAACCAGTCTAGGGTACGAACCTGCGGCCTTGCATCCACATGTGGCCTTCTGGATCCTTTAGTGCAGCCTTTTGACTGGATCCAAATTTTACAGAACAAATCTTTTTATTAAAAGAGGTGCAGCAGAGAAAGATGAAGCTTTTCTTGCCTCCTTTGGTGCTTAAAAAAGAACAATCGTGAAATCAGAAGGCTTGAGGTTTCCCTATCCCTGCACAGTTCTGTTTTTATCTTGTATAGAACAATTTCAGCCTTTTGAGTGAATTATTTAGATTCACAGTACTAATGAAGTTATCCAGTGGTTTGCAAACTACCATTTGCAGGGCCTCTGAGGGACAGCAGTCAGGAATAAGGTGAGCCTTAATTTGGGGGTCTGGGGTGGAGTTGGGATTTGCTACTTTTCCCTTTGGAGCAACTCTGTCTCTACCTGCTTTGTAATTCGGTTTCCAATATGATTTTGTTTGATGACAGTGTTCTTATGTTCAAAATAAAATGTGAAAATCTTGCTGTGCTGATTATTTGCTTTACAAGAAGTTTTCTAGTACATGCAAAGTGATTCAAATGAAGGCTCATACAAGACCTGGAACTACTTCTTTTCTTGGATGCTTGGATACTTTTGTGGGGCCTGTCTTTGGTGGCCAGGCATTTCCTCTCACTGTCCCTCCCCCCATTATTTTTTTTCCTAAAAAGCTCTACTCCATAGAGACTCACATAGCTGAGCCAGCTTGAGTCCTGTCTCCAAGGCGGGCACACAAGTCTGTGAGTTTGAATACACTCCACGTTCTTTATACGTCTGTGGGCTCCTTGCACATCAGAGGATGAAAGCGGATGCAGAGTGTGGAGTACCAGCTCATTCCTCAAGTTAGATGACCTTAGGCCTTACTCCAGTTCCTCTGGGACACACACACACACACACACACACACACACACACACACACACGAATGCATATACATAAACAGTATAAACATTTATCTCTTTTCAGTTCCCACCCTTTAACTTGTATGCAAAGTGTTGATGATTGCTGTTACTGCTACATAGAAATTTAGCTAAAGAGATTGACAAGTTTCTTTTTTTTCCTACAGGTCTAACGCAAAGACTTGTAAACTATTCCCTCTATAGTTGACACTGTAGATGCCATTTCTTTTCTTTTTTTTTTTTTTTTTGAGACAGAGTCTTGCTTTGTTGCTTAGGTAGAGTGCAGTGGTGTTATCATAGCTCACCGCAGCCTCAAACTCCTGGGTTCAAGCGATCCTCCTGCCTCAGCCTCCCGAGTAGCTGGGACTATATAGGCACACACCACTGAACCTGGCTAATTTTTCTATTTTTTTAGTAGAGACGGCGTCTTGCTCTTGCTGAGGCTGGTCTCTAGCTCCTGACCTCAAGTGATCCTCTTACCTCGGCCTCCCAGAGTGCTAGGATTACAGGTGTGAGCCACTGCACCTGGTCTGTGTAGATGCCATTTCTAAAGCTTTGTATTGCTTCCTATTCTTATTTTGAACCGTGTTAATCTCCAGCGCTTTCCTCAGAACGGACTATTCCCCTTTTGACTGCAGGCTGCTCCTGTGCCCTCTCAGTGGGCGGCTATCGTGTGGTTCTTTAAATGCTCTCTCTTTCCACTGTCTGGGCTTGTCCCTTCTCCCCATCTGAATTCTGTCTGCCCAAAAGCACAACTTCTGCTCTCCAGAAATTTGTCCTTGATTGTTACTTTAAAAACATTGCCTCCCAATCCCGGCATTATAGCCAACTGTCTGGAGAGCTTTTAAAAAATATCAAGGCCTGGTTTCCCACCTCTAGGAATTCTGAATTAACTGGAGCGTGGGCCCAGTCATAACTATTTAGTCAAAGCTCCCCAGGTGATTCCCATGCGCATCCAGACCTGAGATCACTGCCTTATGGCTGGCAGGGGTTTTAGGTGACAGTCAGCCGAGTGATGTCAGCTGAAGCCTTCCCTGGTCTCTAGAATGGGATAGGAACATTCTCAGATTGTTTTCCCCATTCTAGCTGTATCAGCATCACCTGGGAACTTCCAAGAACTACAAATTCCCCAGCCCACCCCAGACCTACTGAATGAGAAACCCTGGGAGTGAGGCACAGGGATGTGCTTTAACAGCCCTCCGGTGATTCTGACGCAGGTTATGCTGTGGGAACCACTGCTGCAACCCCTGCTTCCATGGCTTGATGCTGTCCAAGGCATCTCCTAGATTTCCAAGCATTCTCTGGATCTGTTGTTCTTACCAAGCCCTCCGCTTGCAGGCTCCAGGTCCTTGTGGCTGACTTTGCTGCAGCACGTTGACTTCCACGGAAATCTCTACACCCCTCCAAAGCATCCACGCACACGGAAAGCATTTATGAACGTGTAGACTTTACTGAAGCTATGTAGAGGAGTGGTGAGGAGTATTCATATCGCACGCCCTGGAGGAAACAAGTGAACAGCGGTCTATTAGAAATTCCCTTTCTGTCTTTTCAGCTGTGTTGCCCTAGAGTCTGTTCTTCTGCCCCTTGAGACATACACCACTCAGCTTCTTCCCTTCTCATTAGCTCCTACGAATCTTCAAAATATCATCTATTGTGTTGATCTCTCACCAATTTCCACTTGCTAACTTGCATTCACAAACCCATAAAAACAGTAGTTGAACAAAAAGCTGCCCTTTAATTGGATTTACCCTGCCAGACAGCAGTTACAGATCACACAACATTTTTTTTTCTGTTCCTTTTTCTGCTACATAACTTGAAGACAAGCGGGCTAAGGCAGGTTCAGTTCTCATAGCTACAGAGAACACTAGATATCATGATGGTGGCTCTTCTTCCTGTTTTGACCTGTCACTTGATCCCATATGTAAAGTGGATCAAGATAGTGCCAAAGAAATGCCTGAAAAATGAAAATTCCAATCAGGTGGTTGCTTTTTACCTGAGTAATAGCAAGCCACCAATTTGACTTTTTTTTCTTTCATGTTTTCCCTTTTCTTATACAACTGAGTTTTGGGGGGTGGAGGAGAGTGTTAGGCAGGCATAGCTTTATTTGTCAGTCTCCAAAATGATGAGCTTGGTCTGCTTCATTTCCAGGTGGGTGACAAGAGAAACGTGTGCTTCAAAATGAACAAAGATGGGGAAAATTCTTCAAGCAAATAGATCCTCTAAATGCCAGAGGACAACCTGAAATTTGTATTACACGTCTCTAGAAATAAGAACCGCTAATGAATAAATCAGCTTGGTAGTGATTTTAAATATGTCCAAGATGAGGAAGTTTTTACTTTACTTGACAAGGCAATAAAGACAGTGAATAGATTATTCAATGGACTGCTGATGTGACTCAACATCCATTCTGGCAGGTGCACCGTGCTCAAATATACATGATAATAGTTTAAATGTAAATAAGGTTAATGAATTTTAATATTCCTCTGAATCTTGTATTCATACTTCCATTTGCATAGTGACTTATTTCTCAAGTCCCTTTGTAAATATCGTAATGAAATAAACATAAGAGGCGAGCACAAAGGAGTGCATACAATTAACTCAGCAGACGGCCCTCCATGAAGGCAAATTCGAATCATATCGAATCATATCGTAGTATCGCAGACTTCAGGGATGGACGAGTTGCATAAGTAAACGAGCTGATTCTTCTTTTCTAGTGGGGAATTATTCTGTTTAGGAGGTTTTCAAAAGAGCAGCTTGGTTTAACTTTATGTGCCTCGAGTGACAAGGTTTCTGAACTTGCCTGTAATAGAATATTTGCTATGTTCCATCTGAAACAACTGTGGTCCCAGGCATGCGGTGAAGGGATGAAGGACGGAGGGGCCTACCGAAGTCACCTCGGGCATAAACGCTGTCAGAGGGAGAGGGTGGCCTCACGCTGGGTGTGCTTAGGCAGGCCCCAAGCTAACCTAGGAAGCATTGCAGCACAGAGAAAGACTCGTGTCCCTTAGTGCAGCATTCGCTTTTTCTACTGCCAATTTTGAAAAGTAAAAATTAAAATGTCACTCTTTCCCTTCTTCACTATTGTCCTGGCAAAGGTAAGATATGTTCGTCTTGAACCCTTGCTAATTAAGAGTGATGTTTAAAGTGGTTGATGATGATTATATCTTTCAGCCTTTTCTTTACCCCTAAACCACCCTTAGAATCATTGAACTTTCTGCTCTTGGTTGAACACACTGTACGCCTTCAGGCCTCTGAATCTGTGCCGGTGCTATTGCAGGATGGCGGCCTGAGTGTGGGGGTCACAGCTTGGAACCCAGGTACTAGAGTCAGGACACCCCATTCAAATCCCACGTGAAGCAGGAATATTAAGAGTAGTTGCCCCACATGTTTGTCGAGTAAGTTCAACGTGTGACTACATGTAAAATGTTTGGCAGAATGCCAGGGATTGCCAAGTGCTTATAAGTTTTAGCTCTCACTAGTTCCTCTGCTTGAGATGCAATTTCTCCTCCTCTATAAAACTCTTTTGCACTCTGGGTTGAACGTTGCTACCCCGCTTCGTCAGATTTCTAACTCTAGACAGAATTACTTTCTTGTTCCTCTTATGTTTTCTTGGCACATTTTACGTATATCTATCATTGCATAGTATTTGTCAAGGTATATTAAAGTTAGTCCCCAAATATTTCTCCTATTCCCAAGCTTTAAATTCCTTGAGGGCTGGACCATATTTTAGCCATCCATCTATCATCCTTCAGCACCCAAAATAAGCCTTGGATATAGCAGATGCTTGATATTTGCTGTGGGATTGAACATAAGCCTGTAGAAGCATTTAGGTTTTTGATAAGTCTGGCTGAACACTTACAGTGTGCCCAGTCTTGCTCTGGATGTGTGTATGGATAAAGAGACTGTTTATTGCTCCTTGTTGACTGTAGAACCTAAGTCATCTGTCAGTGTAATTGGGCTGTAATAAAATGGGCAAGACGGAGGGGGCAGGGTGCATGGAGCAGAAAGGGGCTGGGATTTTGCTTTCCATTTAGCAACCAAAAGCCTCATTTGTGAGATCTTTGGCCGCATTTGTGAGATCAGTTTTTGAATAGCCTTTGCATATTTGGAGCAATTCCCACATTATGAGTCTCAGTGTCCCTTGCAGTGGGAGTAAGAGTGGCATGCTGGGCTTTCAATATGGCATGCCTCTGTGAGGCTTTGGTTTGAAAAGGTGTGAGGAGACAGGGCCATGCTGACTCTCTTCTCTGGTTTGCATGTGTAGAGGCCAGGGGAAAACTTACCTTTTGCCCTGTGAAGCTTCACTGAAAATCAAATGACAAAAGGCAGATTACTAGGAGAAATGGTGTCCAAATTTGTCAATGTGCATAGGGAAAATCACAGTGCGACTACTGCACCATGCAATGGGTTACAGATGGTTATATACCATTCTTCTTAGGGAAAGGAAGATGAGGGAGTTGAGATGATTTTAGGGGGGTAATAAATGATGTTTTGGGAATTCAATAGGCTTGAAGAACATACAATGGCCTGGGACAAAGTTTGTTGGGCCCGCAGACCAGACGATGGGTTGTGACAAAAGTCTGTCCAGGTGTGGTGACAGATTTCAGTTTGTCTTCCTGAAATATGAGTTCAGTTAATGAAAACTCAGGGAAGGGACCAGAGGTAATTGGTGGGTCTGGACTTTAGGCAGATAAGAGAACTTCAGAGAACAACTTCGTCTTGCGCTTCGAGAGAGAGAGGAAGCGGAGAGGAGGGAAGTTCAGAGAGAACTTGAGGCTACTTCTTCAGCTTAGCATGTCAAAGAGCCATATTTTGGGGTATTGGTTTCTGAGCCCCAGCACATGGCTATGGAGTGGCAGAGGTACTAAGAAAAACTAGCATGTGCACTGGAGGTGTAGCTGGTACAGTAAAGCCAAGATCTAGAATTTAACTCATGAAAATAGCAGCAAAATAACTGTCCTCATTAGGCCAGTTCTGTGGCATCATTGGGGCATTTTCCTACAAGACAACCTCCAGTTTCCATATGATTTTGTAAGTTACTTAATATCCTTTAATTAATCTTTTTTCCACTTAAATTAGCCAGAGGGGATTCTGTTATTTTCCACCAAAACCCCTGACTAACAGAGCTGCTATTAAATCAATTTCTCTTGTCCAGGATTTTCAGGGGATGGTGATGATAATAAAAATGCGGCTTGTTTGGAGCTGTGGACGAAAAATCAGAGCAAGAATTCAGAATGGTCCTCCAGATGTCACGTAGCAATGGTTAACTGCCAAAGAAATTTTAAAAATCATATAGTTCAGTTATTTTCAGTGGAATATTCAAGAACAATTAGTTTTTTTAATTTATAAAAAGCTGGATTATAAAGTTTGAAAGGCGCCTTGATGTTTGACCCAGTAGCACGTTCTTTTCCACTGTCATTGCAGGTTGCAGAGCAGGAGCGTGAGTTAGTGCCTTTGTCTGAGATCTGTCCAGGCTCTGGAAAGCAAACTGGTTACAAACAACAGAGGGAGCTGGAATCAGGAAACCAGGAGGCTGAAATGAAATGAAGCGAGAGTTTCCGGGGGAAAATTATCGAGCATAAAAGAAGGTCAGGAAGAGTTCAGTTGGGATTTTCTGAAGGAAAAAAGACTGGGAGAAAGTAAAGAGATCAGAAAATTGTTATAAGAGTAATAATAATAGATTAAAAAATAGGGAAGAATTAAAGATATGATTAACAGCTGTCACTACTTCAATTGACAAAGCTGGTTAATTGCCCGTGTAATCCTAGTATATAATTTCCCACCTAGTACACTTCGCTCAGGAGAGTCATAAACGAATTGCATATGTTGCTTTTGTTAGGCTGCTGAGGACATGAATCCAATGGTTTTGACTTAGAAGGAATGGTGAAAACTAGCCCTGTGTATACATATGAAAGGGTCTTTCCTGTTTACAGGGCGAAGGCCTTTTGGAGCTGAGATTGAAGACAGGGCTTGTATCTGTCTCTCTTCATTATGCAGATGCAAAGCTGAGGCCCAGAGAGCTGAGCTGACCTGTTCTAAGCCAGCCTTCCTGGGACACTGCATATTGTGACACAAACATCAGGAATTCATTATTAGACTCTTTGCTTTATGACGACTAACCCATCGTCACACAAAAAAATCTCCAAGTCTAAAAAAAAATCCTCCTCCTTAAGTACATATCCAAATCTCACCTTGTTACAGGTCATTAAATATGAAATGTCCGATTTCGAA
Organism: Indri indri; assembly: GCA_004363605.1. Taxonomy (NCBI): domain Eukaryota; kingdom Metazoa; phylum Chordata; class Mammalia; order Primates; family Indriidae; genus Indri; species Indri indri. Next base: position 30,888 of record RJWJ010012793.1, read on the forward strand.
TCAAAAGTGTAGTTTATTATATCTCAACCAAGAATCATACAATTAATCAAAGTATGTGCCTAAACGGTCACAGTTTTGCCATCTTCATAGTAGCTTGTTTATGCCAGCAGTGAAGAAGCCTGAAGAGTGAGTGGTGATGAAATCTCGAAAGGCGTTTTCCACAGCTTGTTGAGAATTCAATATTTTTTCTTGCAAGAAGTGGTCCAAAGCCTGGAAGAAGTGGTAGACAGTTGGTGCCATGTCTGGTGAATATGGTAGATGACAGTTTACAAGTCCAGCCTCTATAGTTGGAGCAGCGTTGTTTGTGCAACATGTGGTCCAGCATTGTCTTGCAAGAGGATTGGGCTGTCTCTATTGACCATTCTCAACTGCTTAATCATAAGCATCCTCATCATTTCTTCCAGTTGGCTGCAGTAAGCATCTACTCTAATGGATTGACCAGGTTTCATGAAGCTGTAGTGGATAATACCAGTGCTGGACCACCAAACAGATACTATTAGCTTTTTTGGATGAATATTTGGTTTTGGACTGTGTTTCGGCACTTCGTCTTTATCCAACATTGTGCTGAACACTTGCGATTGTCAAAAAGAATCCGTTTTTCATCACATGTGACAATATGGTGTAGAAATGGTTCACCTTTATGTTGTGACAGCAAGAAAGGCAAGCTTCGAGATGATTTCTCTTCTGACGATGCTCCTTTAATTCAAGTGGAACCCATCTACCCAGCTTCTTTACTTTGCCCATTTGTTTCACATGGTCCAGTATTGTTGGAATAGTAACATCAAACCTTGCTACTTATTCACACATAGGTTGAGATGGATTTGCTTCCACTACAGCTTTCAGCTCATCATTATCCACTTTGGTCTCAGGTCACCCACGTGGCTCATTTTCAAGATTAAAATCACCAGAATGGAACTTTTCAAACCAACAATGTACTGTGCATTCATTAGTCACATCCTTCCCAAACACTTGTTGATATTTTGAGCTGTCTGTGCAGCATTGGTTCCATGACAGAATTCGTATTTGAAAATAACAGGAATTTTTGACTTATCCATGATTTCAGAACAATTGCTCTAAAAAAACAGTTTGAAAGGTAATCACAAGTCAAATGGTGTGTTTGAAAGAATAAGGATGTACCTTCACAATAAAAATAAAACAAGAAGTGTCAAAGTGAAATATCAGAGATATCAACTGCCAAACTTAGTACTTAAGGAAATCGGATCAGTTCTCAGCCACTCAGAGGAAGACAGTGGTGTCATGCATGTTCTGATCAATGGTAGACAGAGGCAAAGCCTAAACAAATTGCTAGGGTGTGTTTCTTTATCTCCTTCTTTTCTCTTTGTCCTTCATTCCTTGATACTTGACAGATGTTAAATGCAAAGAACAGCAGGGTGAATGCAAAAGGCCTTTTCACTCTCAAAGGTGGGTGCACTTGGATACTTCTAGGTATTCTAGTCCTGCAAACACTGGGCAAAAGAAACCTTCCCTTTCCCTTCATTTCCAGCATACAGATTTTTTTTTCGGTCTACACTAGAGAATTCTTTCCTTTACATGTCTTTGGATTTTGAAAGATTTAATCATTCTAGGTAGAAAATAAGTTTGTCAGTTTCAGGTATTTGGCTGAGTCTTGGAGCCTGCGAGAAAAGTCTGCCTACTGCTACCTTTTAGCAGTTCCTACATTCTTGCAAATTACAGGACTAGAATTTCATTTCATTACATTTTAGGCTCTGGCACTACTGTGCTGTACGCCCGTCACTGTCATTTGCCACCCATTTCTTTATGTGGTTTACTTGGATTATTCTAGCGAGCCTTTGAAAATCTTAAAGGAATAGCAAGAGTTATCTTAAAAAAAAAAAAAAAAAAAAAGAAAGCCATTTTCCTGGGTTGTTGCTCAAGTTTTTTCTGGCTTTGATTCTGATTTCAGATGTGGAGACCAAAGCTTATTTATTGGTATAAAGAGTAATCATTGTTGTTACATTTCTGTACTTTTCTATTTGGGTTTCTTTTATAATCTTTTTAAAAGAATTGGAATATTTTTCCTGGGTTGCTATAGCAACAGAAAGGTCTTAAAATCGCTGAAGATATCATTATTTACAATCTGCTATAAATGTGGGTAGAATAAAAGGGATGCTTGTTCTGATATGTCAGAATTATACCAATATTAAATGGACCACCCACTTTCAGGCATCCCTCAAAGATACAAGTTGCACAAGGAAGAGTAGATTTGATTTAGAATCTCTAAGACTTGTTTGTTTGATCCTCTGTGTTTGTACTAGCCATTTTTTAAAATGAACCTTTTGATAATTCCACAATGTTCTTGTTTTCTGAATGGTGCATCTTTCCATTTTAAGCCATCAGAATCCCTTTGATGCCTTTTTAATGCCTATCTAAGAATATTTGTACACCACACTGTGAGCTTTGCATTGTTATCATATAATCAATAATAATTGATCTTTGTCCTTCAAGGCCTTGACATTTGCAGTTTGTCTTGGACCTCAATGTCTGTGATACCTACTTTATTGTGATTTTGAAAAGGTATAAATTGGGATTGGGCACAGGATAGTAGGTGACAGTTCAACATTTGCTTCCTGTGAGCCTGGACAGCTGCCTAGCTTCCTTATATCCATAGAGTTTTAAAGCTTTGTTGTTCTCTGCTAATTTTCACACCACATTAGCAATGTGTGTGCATGTATGTATTTGTGTATATGAAAATAACCTCTGAGTGAGAAAGTAAAACTTTGGTGCTGTGAAGATCTGCCCAGGAAACATGGCTCTTGATGAAAACATGATTTGGAAGACAGCCAGGAGGTATCAAAAATGATTCTCTATTAAAAATTTGAGAATTTATGAATGTCTGGGAACATGTGCTTGCATCAAAGATTTGAAGAAATCTAGGAATTATACAAAATAAGAGTAAAAAAGGTGTTACTTCCCTACAGAGTCCTTTGTGACTTACACGAAATATCTGTCAGCTTTACATTAAATTATTTATTGTCTTAATGGGCTTGTTCATTTGTTTACATTGGCTATACTAGATATTATAAAACTCAAAGTATTATTAATAATTTTCTTTATGACATAAACTTCATATCATCCCATGCTTTATTTACAAAGAAATTTCAGCTTGAATATGCAAATAGAAATAGCTGTCACTTTTTTCAGAATTAGCTTCAAATATTTTCATACTTTTATACTTGAAATTTGAGAAATCTTTAGATTCATACACACTAGCTAGGTTACAATATAAGTGAAGTGTTTCAAAGATTTGTTGGCTAAGCAGTTTAACCATCCTGGAGGCGGAGACCTGTCTGAAGACAGCTGCTCATTGGGTCTGGCAGCCAAAGAATTAGAAATGTCATGAGCCTTCCCTGGTCCTCTCTGGCCTGAAGAATGACTTCCAAAGCCTCATGCTGGCCTGCCTTGATTCCAGGAGAAGTGTAAATCGAACACCCAAGAGGAAAGAGGGATTAAACAGTGACACTACAATGTGCTGACTCAGTTGGTCTAGCAAAAAATCTATTATACCACAGATAATTTCTTCTACGACATTGATGTGGAAAATCCCTACTGTGAAATTCTATCCTTGGAACATTGACTTCACAGGATAACAGCTCATCAGGGGTAGGGGTTGTAACTTGGTGGCTGGATCTTAAATTAACTAGATATATAGGTCAGCCAAAGCTTACTGGCTTACAGACACATGTAGAGTATCTGTTATTGGGAGAAGGCAGAGGAAAACAATTCTTATAGATTCTTTTTTAAAGCAAAAGAAGCTTAAGCAAGAGTTTAAGAAAATTCTTTTCTTTTTTTATTTGTGTGATCTGTGATGTTAGTTTAGGTTTAAACTTCCCTTAGGCCACTTGTCTATGAAAAAGTTAAAAGTAATTTCATTATTTGTTGCTAAATCAAGCAGTTAGACAATAGGCTTTTGCCTCGTCATTGAGTTGAAAACCTTAATTAAAAGTGTTACATATTTTTTTTGTCTCCTTAACTGGATCATAAGCTCTTTGGTGTCATAGACTACAAAAGACTATTTGAATCCTCACAACACCTACTAAAGAGTTCTAAAGAGATTTCCACTTTAAAAACTGTATACTTTTCCTTAGAGTTCTTGCTAGGATATAAGGTTGTATTGACACTATTATTACAATGACATAAAAAGGCCAACATAAATGCATAGGAAAAAAGAATTTAAGAAAATACCAAGATACTAAACTGAGTACATCAAGATGATAGAATTATGGGTTAAGTTTTCTCTTTCTGCATTTTTTAATTTTATTATAATTTTTTGAACCGCCCAGTAGTAGAAAAACTATTAAAATAAAAATATACTTCTGATCCTGGTTATAATAGAAAGCTTTTATCAGATCCGTCTTCTCACCAAGAATAGATATAAATATATGATAGCTATTTGAAGTCATCAGAAAGCAACCAAGGAGGCTAGGACTTGAAGGGCTGGGACAGAAAGAGGGGAAACACACTGAGGTGGTCCTGAAATTCTCTGCCACTTTCCCTTCTGTGTTTGTTGCTGATTTGTAAGCAGGGATGAGAGGCTGAGTAGAGAGTGGTAGCTAAGTGTTTTCAGCTTTCTTATGGAGCTAGGGAGACAGACAAGCAAGCAAGCAAACAAACAAACAAACAAAAACCCCCAAACCAAAAATCAACCAAACAAAAAATCTCTCCAAACAACAACAAAAAAACCCAGGAATTCAGAACCCACTACTACCGAGGAAAAGCCATGGTAAACACCTAAGTTGAGACTTTTGAAAGACTAGACCCTAGGATAAAAAGGATAAACCAGAAATAGACCAGCCATCTCAAAGGTTGAAACCTTGTCTCAAAGCATTTTAACTCCTAACTGGATCTGCCTTTGGTCTAAGTGATTTTGAGAAGAATACTAATCTTTGGAGTAAGCTAGCATAGCCTATATAATTTTTTGTATACGAATATGAATTAAAAGCTAACTGGGGCCAGGTGCGGTGGCTCACGTCTGTAATCCCAGCACTCTGGGAGGCCAAGGTGGGAGGA